>JACEEZ010010260.1:27500-30000 GCA_016584305.1 Chionoecetes opilio | reverse complement strand
GACTACAAGGAGATGCTGGAGCTTTTCATCGTCCTGCTAGATGGCGAGGGCGACGTCCCGAAGGTGAAGTTCCGGCGACCGGGCGCCATGCACCGCGCGCGCTGGATGGCGCGTGCCATCTACGCGGCGAGGTTACGCTGTTCGCCGCCCAACTGGGGTAGCTTTGCTCGCCCCCCGCGAGCTGTCCAGCCTCCGCCGGTTCACCTTCTTCGTCGCTGAAATCTACGTGACCCGCTGGTTAGAGGCGCCCGTGGCCGCCTTCGCTCCGGCAAATGACTTGAAAAATGGCCACCGACCTCCGCGACTTCCACGACGCTGAGATCGGCAAGGCGTGCGTGAAGACATTCTCCCGGAACTTCTGGTACCTGAGCGAGCCACTGGTCGCCATAGCTCTCTCCGACCACCGCTTCCCAACCGCCGAGAAGAAGGCGCTGGCGGAAGCGATGCAGCGGAAAGAAGGATCCGAGGAACCGCCAAAGCGCATCACCGTCTCCGACGCCCGCCTCGCCTCGTCCACGCTGGCGTCGTTCGGAAGCCAGGAGTCCGGCGCCCTCCTCGACGCCGTCGGAAACCCGGGGAGGGCGTTCCTCTCGAGGGAGCCGGAGGAGTGGGCCGAGTGACACGGGGATCGTCGCGGCGTCTTGGCGCGTCGCGAGCCAACACGTCACCAACGACACGGCGGAGCGAGGGGTGACGCTGTTCCAGTCCTTCAACCTCAGCCTGACGACGAACGAGGATCAGCACCAATTCCTCTTGCAAGTCGTCGAGAGGGACCGTCGACAACAGCCAGGAACATTTGAAGGTTTTCCTTCCCCGGCCAAGCGGAAGACAATGAGTGGCTTGGGCAACCATGATACCCCCCGCCCTAGAGGGGCGAATACTCGCTTTGAAGAGCGAGGGGGACCAGCAGTCCAGCTGGAGGAAGGGGAGGTCTCATAAGGCTTCAATATTGCCAACAAACACCCCAGAGACGATATCCTTCCTTGTAATCCCTATCGGAGTCTATAGGGGGAACAATGAAACGACTGCACCATCTTTAAATATACTTCGATTGCGCTCAAATTCTACACACGTTGTATTCTCACCACCCCACAGTATTCCACTAAAGGCCGTTCAAAAATCCACTTTGGTTTTTATTGGCACCCTAATATATATATATATATATATATATATATATATATATATATATATATATATATATATATATATATATAATATATATATATATATATATATATATATATATATATATATATAAAATCTATATATATATATATATATATATATATATATATATATATATATATATATATACTATATATATATATATATATATATATATATATATAATTTTGGGTGCCAATAGCGCATATGGGTAATTTTAAACTTATTTTTTTGAACGGCACTTAGTGGGATACTGTGCAGTAATGAGAAAACCTCTCATGCAAAATTTGAAGCGAATCGGTTTATATTTAGAGGTTGCGCAAGTGAATTGAAACATGTACTATGTGTACTATGTGATTATACCAGATACCTGTACCGAAGTCTGAAAGGCTAGGGTTCTAAATCACCCATTTCTTTTTCAGAATGGCTCATCTATAGCCAGCTACGACTGTTTGGCTTGTGGGACAGCCAAACCCCGACCCCATTCTCGGAGCCAAACTCTCCTCTCGCGGCGACGTGCTCAAGCGGGCTTTCTACTTCCACAACGTGGAAAAGAACATCGTCGCCACCAGCACCGCGGCCACTGTCCAAGAGGTGCTAGGGTTCTGGGAGACAGCGAGGATCCCAACGATGACGGCAAAAAGCGCCGTTCGCAAGGTGGAGGTCTTGTTCAAGGACAGGAAGGCGCTCGTGAAAAGCAAGGGAAGAGCGACGAACAAGACGAAGGAGGAAGAGTTTCATGAGGCCCTCTGCGACCTCTTCGACGTCGCCCACGCCGACGCGATGACCCTGTTGACCCCGGGGTTCCCAAATCCGAGGCTCGGGCTACTGCGAGCGCCTCGGGTACTCCAAAACGTCGGGGCCCCGACGTCGCNTAAAAAATAAAAACAGTAAAACCATAGAATCTTACGACTTATCAAAACACTCCTCTCGCCATTTAAAACTTTGCGAGTAAATGTCATATCGTAGTAACTTTCTTGCTCTTATTTGAGGATGGGCATCCACTTGACGTTTCATGACATTTACGTTGCTTGCTGATGTTTTACATCCTCGCTGTGGCCACTTCTTTATGTTACGGTGTTGCCACCCCGCCACGTTCACGAAACTTTCCACCCACTTCATCATACACTTCCTCGTAACACCCACAATCCTCGATATTTCTTCCTCTGGCCTCTCTGTCTTGTGTAGAGTCACAATAACTTTAATTTGTTCCTTTGTTAGGTCTTTCTTGCCACCCATTATGCAAATAATGATAGTTATACCAACGCGCGTCTGTTCAAATTACTCGCGGGGACTGAGGCTACCCTTTTCAAAATGCTTCGTCGATAATTGACAA
>JACEEZ010010260.1:5000-22500 GCA_016584305.1 Chionoecetes opilio | reverse complement strand
CATATTGCGACGATTGGCATTTCTCCTGCAAAATATTGTCAAGTAGCCTACCACATTTACTTGAGTTGAAAACTGATGAAGCAAAAATAAATATTTGGCGCTAATGTGATTTGGTTCGGTTAGACATGCTGCAGAGAAGAAAGAGATACTGAGAAGAGAATATCCATCATTATCATGGCTAAGCAGTGTGCCCTGTGCAGAGTAAGGCAAAGGATTATACGGTAAGTAATATTTTTTTTTTCTCTTAATTGGTTCTTGAAGTAAGTATAGTATTAATTAAGGAAGCATGACAAATAAAATAAGAGTTGTGAAGAGCAGAGTATTGCGCATCATAGACGTCAATTGTTCGCTTGTTTTGCTTTGGGTTAAATACTTGAATAGTGCCGCGATTCCTGAGAAAGACACAAGACAGGGCAGCTGCCACGCCTGTGATAGCATCATTGGACATCACCAGGGCTCATAGTGTTCCCCAAGGGATCCTCGCAGCCCTAAACAACCAACAGCAGCCAGCATAATAGTGGCGAGGCCAGCCAGACTCACGGCACTCATGGCAACACGGCTGCTGACCTGGATATCCTGCCGCCCTTCGCCTCCCTTCGAGTCCCTGGCTATACACATCCCTCACCTTCCCTTGCAGTGAACCTTTCTATTCCACGATCAGTGTATGTATTGGTAAGTAGTAAATTGGTTTTTCTGTAAGGCATTTCTAAGTATGTCAGTTCAGTATACCATGGCAGTTTATGTTGGTGTTGTATAGTGCTGCGAGGATCTCTTGGGGAACACTATAAGCCCTGATGATGTCCTATGATGCTATAACAGACGTGGCAGCTGACCTGCCTTCTTCAGGAAGGCACAGGTGAGGCGGATGACAGCGTGTTGCCGTGAGGGGGGGACGCCCGCCTGTCGCCAGGATCACTAAGGCGGTAAAGTGCAGGTAATATTCTAGTGTCCTTTCCTGCCCTCATTAGTGGAGAGGTTATCCATGAAACCCTCATAAGTTCCTTCAGATACCTTTAAAACGTAATTATAAAGTATGTGGTAAATTTTTGTTAGGTTACCGGGAGAGTCGAGGAATATGGAGGAGAGGGATGCAGTCAGTTCGTACATAAGTTATTTCGTACACTAAAAAGTTGCGTAGTTTATATGAAACCATAGTCGTTTCATACACTCAGCTCAGAATTGAACTTGACTACTAGAGCTACGAAACGACATCAGGTATCTACGAAAAAACTCGAAATCAGTGTACGCAACTACTAACACAACCTGGGTACGAAACAACTTGTGTACGAAACTCCATGTAACCGTAGGAGGTTAGGTTAGAATATCGGGGGTCGAGGGCGGCAGAGCCTCTCCGTTTAGAGGTTCAATTTGGTTAGGTTAGGAAGTTAGGTGGTATTATTTTACACTAGGACCGAAATTCCCTACACAATTTGGAGTGTGGTTTCCTATTTACCTATTGGATTCTAGGGTATTATTATAGTGTTTGCCCATACTCCCCCTCTCCCACAAAACAAGCTTGGGGACCTGGGGGAATGCGGGATATTTGGCTGGGATACAAAATAAACATCGCAACCACATAGTTTTTGAGTTAGTGGTGTTGAAAAAATTCCCTAGATCTAGGGAAAATTAATTGGATTTCTTCCGAGTCCAGAGACGTGTGAACCTGACGATCCTCACAGAATGATGACCCAAGTGTCGAGAACGCCCCCACCCCCCCGCTAGGAGGATAGGTTAATTTGTTTAGGTTATATTTGGTTAGGTTAGGTAAGATTTGGTTTGGTTTGGTTAGAATTGGTTAGGTTAGCTTAGGTTAGATTTGATTAGGTTAGGTTATCGGTGGGTCAAGCCCCCCGCTAGGTTAGGTTCATTTGGCTAGGTTAGGTTAATTTTGGGTAGGGAAATTTCTGAAGATATAAGGAATATACCCTAGATCTAGAGAATTTTACCCCCCATACACAACTCTTAAATTACGTGTTTCTGACGCATAATTTGTTCCCCACCCGAAAACCCTGCATTCCCACAGGTTCCCAAACTTGTTTGGGGGAAGTGGGAGAGTATGGGCAAACACTAGAAATTTACCGATTTAGGAACATTCTCGCTATGGACTTCCGTCGCAATCATTACTTTTGGAGATATGACATGTTGTTTATAGGGAGATGAGAGACAAAGTGTTAAGTCCGTCACACTCTCTTCCTCTTGTGACCTCCTTCACTCTGGTCTTCCCTTGCGCGGACACTTCTTTAATGCAGATTTGGCTTTAGTTTGGAGGTTAACGGTGGGATAGGTTAGGTTAGGTTAGGTAGATTAGTGAGTCTAAGGTGGGGTTAGGTTAGTTTAATTTTCATATCTCATACACTCCTTCTTATTAAAAAAGTCTATATCTCCGAAAGTAGTGATTGCAACTGAAGTTCATAAAGAGAATATTTCTTAGAATCTATTGAGGTGAACAAAAACAACATTCCCAATTGTGTAAGGAATTTCTGTCCTAGTGTACAAATTTAATGGTTAGGTTGTTAGCTAGCTCAGGTTAGGTAAATTTTTCTAGATCTAGGTACATTTCCTTAAATATAGGGAATTTTGACTTCCCTACACAACTCCAAAAGTACGTATGTTCGACACAGTAATTGTTCCCTACCCGAAAAGCTCGCATTTCCACAAGTCCCCACACTTGTTTGCGGGAAGGGATTGGGGTCGGCTCTCCCCCTTGGAAGGGGGAGAGTAAGGGCAAATGCTAGAAATTTACCACAACTAAAAATAACACAAGGGGGTATGTGTGGGTCATCGAGGGTCGGTTAAGTAATCAATGCCCAGTAAATGTTTACACTAGGACTATAATTTTCTACACAATCATGGAGTATGGTTTGTTTACTTTGGAAACATGTTTTGTATGTGGAGTAGATTATGTAGAGGACGTAAAATATATCCAGTATACACTATGGGATGATATGAAGCTGAAAATACATCAAAATATATAACCAATAACCTACAGATACCTACCTATTTCTAGGGAAGTTCCCTAACCAATCCTAACCTTAAGGGGATAACTGCAAAATGAGGCATTTCCGACGAAATTATTAATGTGACCATCATTCTTAACACTTCAAAATATATAGGATAAGAATACTTTAAACGTACACACAACCCTCGTTTTCCCGGACCTCCGTTTCCCGGATATCGGATTTGCCGGTCAAAATCAGAGGTCCGGGGATATGTCAGAGTCCCGGACTAATGCCTGGTCCTGTCCGTAAATTGACAAAGTTGTCCGGCGGTCCGAGCGTCTCCTGTCACACCTGGTCAGTGTCCGCGCCTCCCGCCAGGTGTCAGCATGCTCAGCGGTCGTATTGTTTACATTTGGGTACACGACACTCACTCTCCATGACACACACCCTCCCGCAACACGCTTGTCATCCGCCTCACCTGTGCCTTCCTGAGGAAGACAGGTCAACTACAGCGCCTGTGATAGCATCATAGGACATCACCAAGGCTCATAGTGTTCCCCAAGGGATCCTCGCAGCACTAAAAGCAACAACAAAGTGACGTAAAAGTCCGGGGCGGGGTAGTTGATATTGGCGGTTGCCGGACAGTAAATACTAGAGTAGGATAAACGTCCGGGGTGAGTAATGGCCTCGGACTGTTGCGATCCCGGACGTTTGCGGTTCCGGACCAGTGCTCCCCCTCATAGTCCGGGAAAACGAGGGTTGTGTGTAGTTCGTACTAAATTACTGGTTGATTACCATCTAACCTAACTCCACGTTTAACCTGACTAAAGCCAAATTCGCGTAAAAAAATGTCCGCGGCAAAGGAAAAATTGAGGCGATGCAGGTCACAAGAGAAAGAAGAGTGAGGCGCACATAAACACTTTGTCTCTCATGTCACTTGTCGTATCTCCAAAAGTATTGATCTGCAACGGAAGTTCATTGAGAGTTTTTCTTAGAATCCTAAAAGGTAAACATTAACCATGGCCCACTTGTGTAGGGAGTTCTGGTCCTAGTGTAAAATAATACCTAATGCCCAGGTTAGGTTAGTGAGTTAAGATTTGTTGTATCAACCCTGCCATATATCGTTTACTACTTTATGAAGGACTAATCTTTTGTCATACATGTCTTTTACTAACCTTCAAGTCTCCTGGCAAACTGTTAATTTGGTCAAAAAGGGAGGTTAGGTTAAGGTTAAGTTTAGTTTTATTTTAAACTAAACTAAACCTAACCTTAACCTTAACCTTAACCATAACCTAACCTAGCCTGGCTGCTGTCAGTGAGGGAGGGATTGGCCTGTGGTCACTGACTGTGCTGATGGCGACGGCGGAGTTTTACCTATTTATTTATATTATCATTTATTTCCGTGATTTTCAACGAAGTAACAGCTTGCCAAGAGGTTTGAAGGTTAGTAGAAGACGTGTATGACAAAAGATATGTCCTTCATAAGGTAGTAAGCTAGATATGGCAGGGGCTATAAAACGAATCTTAACAAACAAACATCGATTCTTTCAAAACGCATAAGAATGTATCAGAAAAATATAGTTTCATCTGAAAAAGGAGAGCGTTTTATAAAGCGAATCTATACCGGTTAGTGACAAGAGGTGGTCTGTGATATATATTTATATAAATAAATTATAAGACAAAATGTGATATTTTTGTCGGTTATTTTTGTTGTATTTGGTTGCCAGTGAAAGCCCACTTCACCTTAATAATAACACATTATTATTAGACAGAACTGGGCTTTCACTGCAAACTTAATAACAGATTTGTGTATATGTAGTTTCTTCTGCGGCATATATGTAGTAATTACCATTCACTTCTGGACACTAACAAATTAACCTACGTATTTGTAAATATTCCACAGAATTGGCGGCCGCCAACTAGCCGGAGCAGTGGGGCCGCTTATTTCCAAGTCTGGAAACTTGCCGGGTAAAGACGCTTGACTGTCGCTCTGTAGCTAACCATCGGATTTTCTTTAAAAATACCATCATTGAAATTCCACAACAAGTTAACATATTGGTAAGGAAAACTAACCGTGACCTAACGTAACCTACCTGACGTGTTCAAGAGTAAAGTAGGCGACCCTTTGTGTAGGCTTAAGGCCGGTTCCCACTAGCCCGCTTCTACGGCCGCCGTTGCCGTACACCGCCCAACAATGACGTCGCCATCATCACCGCTGAGTGGTATTTGGGTAACCGGACACAGTTTGCACCTCCGCTCGAGCGGACACCGCCGAGTGGGAGAGATGAGTTGATTTTAACTTTTTACGGTAGCCGTACGCGGGTACGGCGGTGCGGTCGACTTTATTGTGACGTCATTGTTGTTCATTGTTGTACGGCGGCCGTAGAAGCGGGCTAGTGGGAACCGGACTTTACACAACCATCCGGGTGGCCCAGTTGTGACTAATATTAATTGCCATTTTGTTTAGTTTCTAGGTTAAGGTTAGGTAAGTAAGACAATTGACCTGAATATCTACTAGAATTTACTGTTGCAAATTTATAATATATATTATATATATATATATATATTATATATATATATATATATATATATATATATATATTATATTATATATAATATATATTATATATATATATATATATATATTATATATATATATATATATATATATATAATATATATATATATATATATATATTTTTATATTATATATTATATATATATATATATATATATACATTTTTTTTTTTTAATCCCTCCCCAGGTCAGAAGATTATGTTAGGAATCCTTGGAGCGAGTTAACCTTAGTTTTTAATAGGGGAGGCTATGGCCCTCCTGGATTTTTGCTGCAAGGTCATTAACTTATCTAACCTCCTGACTTAGGTTTTTCACTAAAAACACGAATCTGCATCGGTAATAGTATAGAGTAGACCCCTAACTAATTGGACAAAGATAGAATAAAAGTGATATCGAAATAATGTATGTGATTAAGGACAAACTCTAAATTTACCGTTAAGTTAATGCTGCTGTCACACAGAGCCAGGTGAGCTGGGCTCTGCTGCGCTCTGGGTGAGCTCACCCAGAGTGCAGCTCTGGGTGAGCGGGAAGACACCGTGTGTCTTCCCGTCTAATAGAAAAACATCAAAGTCCAACACGGCGAAGAATCAGCAAAAAATGTCAGCAGCCGCATTGTTTTTTATTTGTCACCGGGTCTATACCGGGTCCTCACCGGCCTGGTACTGGGTTCACCGTCCCGCGAACAGGCGCAAAACGGATGCGCCGTCCTTATAGCGTCCTCGTACCAGGGTCTCACCGTTCACTGCCGCTTTTACTCGCCCGGCAGGAGTTTTGAGCATACCCAAAATTCCAGCCGGGCGCGGATGGCCGGCAAAGTCCCTTGAACGTGTTCAATGGACGGGAAACGGCCCACCGTGTGTCCTCACCGTATGCTGCCGTCCGCACCAAATTTTTCACACGGTGGCGAATGGTAAGCCCACACGGCTCCGTGTGACAGCAGCATAAGTTTAGATTACATGGCTATTGTGCAGTTTAGCTCCATGTTTCCAAAAGTATAATATATTTTGTATACTTTATGTTTATTTGTCACATTCATTTGCCATTGCATACTGTTTTGTGACTGACATGTCAGTGGGTTTGTTTTCCCTTATATGTTTTAGGCCACACCCTCAATCTGCTCTGACATAATGCTAGGCTTAACATTTTTTTTATTAATGTATACATGTAATTCCAGTGGGCAAAAGACAGCAGTGTAACGGGACGCTAAATTGGTCAACACAAACACAGTTTTCATGTTCTTCATGGAAAAACTAGGCTTGACAGACCATTGAAGCTGTACAAAATGTTGGAAATCAATTGCTCTTTACAACATCTACAACATGAACATCAGGCTGAGGAAACCAGAAGAGATTGAACTGTGGGAACAACAAAAAGCAGGTTTGGTCTAATTTAATTATGTTGATACAGGTTCCTTTAAAACCCCTACAGGACAGTGTTATTTAGTTTTTTAGCTATTCCTGAGTCCTGTTTTCCATTCCAGTTTTTTACTGCCTCACTGCACTCTCAACATTTAGCTGAAGCTACATCCCTTCCTTGTTGTGTTCTCTCTACTATCTACCCTTCCATGCTGCCTTGTTGGCACAGGGTCCTCTTCCATTATCATCTGTTTATTTGACATTGTTTATACCTCTCATCTGTCAAACTATACATTGCCTTCCAAATTAAGTACTTCACTTGCATCCAAATACAATCAGCATAATTTGGCCCACATTAACTTTCAGGTTTCTTTCTCACAGAAACTATTGAAATAATATACTAGATATTATATATTTTTTGTCATTCTCTGCAAACAGTACAATATTATCCACATGTGGTAGGTTATAGCGGCTTCTAGTTTGTCTTATTTATACCCATTCTGCATTATCATTTCCTACCTTATGTGCATGACCTAGCTTACACAACCTGTTTGTACAGCAGTGTTATAATAGTAATGTTGTATGTACAAACAGATTGTATAAGGTAGGCTATGCACATAAGGTAGGAAATGATGGTATGGAGCATATCACTGCATATAATATACTAAAATATTAGCTACTGGCATTCTTGTAAGCAATAATAAATAGAATTAGCATGGCATCTAGGCCAGTCATTTGATATGTGGAACTAGCCATATTCCCACTGGCCACTGCGTTATTTTATTGTGTATCTTGCTTCTTTTCAGTGAATGTCTTTCATCTTTTCCAGTTTTCTAAAAAAAAATTCTTAGGTTGTATTTTTCCAGTTGTTAGGCTTTTTAATGCTAAACTATCCACCAGTTAATTTTTTTTTCGTCTTTCTTAAACATTGCATAGCAATTCAAAAGCTTTTCATCAGATGTCACCTGTGAAAATATTTATTGCATTTTATGTACTCCTTTCCTACTTTAATGCGTTTGAGTAAAAAGAGCTTCAAGTATATATTTCTTTCTCTACAAGATGTTGCACTAATCTCACTTATAAGATCAGTGTTTGCGGTATATTTTGATACATGTATGATGGCTATGTACACAATATGTTCTACTTTTACTGCATACAATATTATAGCCAGGCCTAATAATATCCAATAGCATTTTCCCGTAAATAATCACTTAATCAGTCACAGGCTATTGCAATAATGCATAGGGTTAGGTTGGCGAACTGTCGTGTTTTTCCATTTTAGATGATGATTGCCTTATTTATCATTAGCATGAACAAAAAGTAAGTCATATATATGAAAAATTTCCATGGTTCAATTTTCATAGATTTGGTGTTAAGATATTTAAAACTAAATAACGTAATCTGTCATATATAAGTTTGCAAAGATACGTATCGGAAATATATTTCCATCCCCCTGATCTTTTAGCGTTGAAGGACAAATCGCGAACTAAGTAGATTGTCATTCATTCCTACCCTGTAAACATGTACACATTAATCTAACATTGTATTTTTTTCTAATCTCAAGTTGTTTCAGCTTTAATAAAGACGTATTTCTATAATCATGTATTATATCCTTATTAACTTAATCCTGTTATTTTTCCTTTAATGCATATTTTTCGCAAATTTTACCGCAAAGCGCTCCGCATCGTCGCGGCGACCGCTAATAGCCTGGGCCACAATCCTCAGGAGCTGATCCTGAATGCCGAGAGCATCCGGCAGGCTCGCGCCGGCTACCGGTCCCACCTGGCCGCGGAAGTCAAGACAACCTTCGTCCCTGACAAGCCTCTTACCGTTCACTGGGACGGGAAGATCCTGCTGGATTGCGACGGTACGCGGGAGGATCGGCTGGCTATACTCGTCTCCGGCGACAGCGTCTATAACCTCATCCCCGTTCCCAAGCTGGCAAGTGGGACTGGAGAGGCGATGGCGAGCGCCGTGGCTGAAGCGCTAGACGACTGGGGGCTCGCAGAGCGTGTGGTGGCTATGTCGTTCGATACGACCGCCGCCAACACTGGAGCCCTCGCCGGTGCCTGCACCCTGCTGGAGCAGAAGTTTGGTCGGCGTCTGCTAAGCCTCGCCTGCCGGCACCATGTACACGAGCTGGTGCTGGAGAAGGCGTTCTCAATCTGCATGGGGCCGTCGTCGGGTCCTGACATCGGCGTCTTCAACCGATTCAAGGAACGGTGGGCTTTCATCGACCAGAGCCAGCCGGAGCCGCCAACGACCGACGAGCTGCCGCCCACCTTCCTGAACAACGGGAACCACTTCTGCACGAGTGGGCCGCGCTGTTCAACATCACCACCCGCGGGACGACTAAAAGGAGATGCTGGAGCTCTTCATCGTCCTGCTGTGTGGCGAGGGCGACGTCCCGAAGGTGAAGTTCCGGCGACCGGGCGCCATGCACCGCGCGCGCTGGATGGCGCGTGCCATCTACGCAGCGAAGATTACGCTGTTCGCCGCCCAACTGGGGTAGCTCTGCTCGCCCCCTGCGAGCTGTCAAGCCTCCGCCGGTTCACCTTCTTCGTCGCTGAAGTCTACGTGACCCGCTGGTTCGAGGCGCCCGTGGCCGCCTTCGCGCCGGCAAATGACTTGAAACTGGCCACCGACCTCCGCGACTTCCACGACGCTGAGATCGGCAAGGCGTGCGTGAAGACATTCTCCCGGAACTTCTGGTACCTGAGCGAGCCACTGGTCGCCATAGCTCTCTTCGACCACCGCTTCCCAACCGCCGAGAAGAAGGCGCTGGCGGAAGCGATGCACGCGAAAGAAGGATCCGAGGAACCGCCGAAGCGCATCACCGTCTCCGACGCCCGCCTCGCCTCGTCCACGCTAGCATCGTTCGGAAGCCAGGCGTCCGGCGCCCTCCTCGACGCCGTCGGACCGGAGAGGGCGTTCCTCTCGAAGGAGCCGGAGGAGTGGCCGAGTGACACGGGGTTCGTGGCGGCGTCTCGGCGCGTCGCGAGCCTACACGTCACCAACGACACGGCGGAGCGAGGGGTGGCGCTGTTCCAGTCCTTCAACCTCAGCCTGACGACGAACGAGGATCAGCACCAATTCCTCTTGCAAGTCGTCGAGAGGCACCGTCGACAACAGCCAGGAACATCGAAGGCTTCCCTTCCCCGGCCAAGCGGAAGACAATGAGTGGCTTGGGCAACCATGATACGCCCCGCCCCTAGAGGGCTAATACTCGCTTTGAAGAGCGAGGGGACCAGCAGTCCAGCTGGAGGAAGGGGAGGTCTCAAAAGGCTTCAATATTGCCAACAAACACCCCAGAACGATGTCCTTCCTTGTAGTCCCTATTGGAGTCTATAGGGGAACAATCATCGACTTGCGCCACCTTTAAATATACTTCGATTGCGCTCAAATTCTACACACGTTGGTTTTCTCACCACCCCACAGTATTCCACTAAATGCCGTTCAAAAAAATCCAACTTTCGTTTATTATTGGCACCCTAATATATATATAAATATATATATATATATATATATATATATATATATATATATATATATATTATATATATATATATATATATATATATCTATTATATATATACATACACGTAATATATATATATATATATATATATATATATATATATATATATATATATATATATATATATATATATATATATATATATATATATATATATATATATATATATATATATATATATATATATATATATATATATATATTATATATATATATATATATATATATATATATATATATATATATTATATAATAATATATATATATATATATATATAATATATATATAGTATATATATAAATATATATATATATATATATATATATATATATATATATATATATATATATATATATATATATATATATATATATATATATATATATATATATATATATATATATATAATATATATATATATATATATATATATATATATATATATATATAATATATATATATATATTATATAATATATATATAATATATATATATATATATATATATATATGATATATATATATATATTTTATATATATATATATATATATATATATATATATATATTAATATATATATATATATATATATATAATAATATATATAAAAATATATATATATATATATATATATATAATTTAGGGTGCCAATAGCGCATATAGGTACATTTTAAACTTGTTACTTTTGTACGGCCCTTAGTGGGATACTGTGCAGTAATGAGAAAACCTCTCATGCAAAATTTGAAGCGAATCGGTTTATATTTAGAGGTTGCGCAAGTGAATTGAAACCTGTACTATGTGTACTATGTGATTATACCAGATACCTGTACCGAAGTCTGAAAGGCTAGGGTTCTAAATCACCCATTTCTTTTTCAGAATGGCTCATTCACGCGCAGCTAACGACTGTTTGGCTGGTGGGACAGCCAAACCCCGACCCCATCCTCGGAGCCAAACCCCCCTCTCGCGGCGACGTGCTAAAGCGGGCTTTCTACTTCCACAACGTGGAAAAGAAAACCGTCGCCACCAGCGGCGCGGCACTGTCCAAGAGGTGCTAAGGTTCTGGGAGACCACGGGGATCCCAACGATGACGACAAAAAGCGCCGTTCGCAAGGTGGAAGTCTTGTTAAAGGGACAGGAAGGCGCTCGTGTCAAGCAAGGGAAGAGCGCGAACAAGACGAAGGAGGAAGAGTTTCATGAGGCCCTCTGCGACCTCTTCGACGTCGCCCGCCGACGCGATGACCCTGTAACGATTCCGGCTGATGGGCGATTTTCCTAGCGGCGCAACGCGAGAAGGGTCGCCGAGGAATCATGCAGGGAGCTGACAGGGTGCTGGAGCGCCGAATCAGCACCGGGAATGACAGTGGCGGCAGAGAAGCGATCACGAGAAGCCTCGACGTCGCAGCTGGACAAACGCGCGGTGCTCGTGTCCTCCTCTTTCCTCCTCCTCTTCCTCGGTTGAGTCCAGCCCCGGCACGCGGCGGGCCGGCTGCTACCGATGAGCCGACCGGTGCAAGCCCTCCGAGCGACGAGCAAGGGGTCACAGGTCGTACTCTCCTAGAAGTTAGCGAGCGCCCTCGACCGGACCGGCGTGAGCGACCGCAAAGCGCCCCGCATCGTCGCGGCGACCGCCAATAGCCTGGCCACAATCCTCAGGAACTGATCCTAAATGCCGAGGCATCCGGCAGTCTCGCGCCGGCTACCGTCCCAACTGGCCGGGGAAAGTAAAGACAACCTTCGTCCCTGACAAGCTTCTTACCGTTCACTGGGACGGCAAGATCCTCCCGGGATTGCGACGGTACGCGGTGGATCGGCGGGCTATCCTCGTCCCCGGCGACAGCGTCCAGAACCTCATCGGCGCTACCAAGCTGGCAAGTGGGACTGGAGAGGCGATGGCGAGCGCCGTGGCTGAAGCGCTAGACGACTGGGGGCTCGCAGAGCGTGTGGTGGCTATGTCGTTCGTTACAAACCGAAGCCAACATTGGAGGCCTCGCCGGTGCCTGCACCCTGCTGGAGCAGAAGTTTGGTCGGCGTCTGCTAAGCCTCGCCTGCCGGCACCATGTACACGAGCTGGTGCTGGAGAAGGCGTTCTCAATCTGCATGGGCCGTCGTCGGGTCCTGACATCGGCGTCTTCAACCGTTTCAAGGAACGGTGGGCTTTCATCGACTAGAGCCAGCCGAGCCGCCAACGCCCGACGAGCTGCTGCCCACCTTCCTGAACAAACGGGACATACTTCTGCACGAGTGGGCCGCGCTGTTCACCCCAGCCCCCCCGGGACGACTACAAGGAGATGCTGGAGCTTTTCATCGTCCTGCTAGATGGGGAGGGCGACGTCCCGAAGGTGAAGTTCCGGCGACCGGGGGCCATGCACGCGCGCCGCTGGATGGCGCGTGCCATCTACGCGGCGAGGTTACGCTGTTCGCCGCCCAACGGGTAGCTTTGCTCGCCCCCCGCGAGCTGTCCAGCCTCCGCCGGTTCACCTTCTTCGTCGCTGAAATCTACGTGACCCGCTGGTTAGAGGCGCCCGTGGCGCCTTCGCTCCGGGAAATGACTTGAAACTGGCCACCGACCTCCGCGACTTCCACGACGCTGAGATCGGCAAGGCGTGCGTGAAGAATTCTCCCGGAACTTCTGGTACCTGAGCGAGCCACTGGTCGCCATAGCTCTCTCCGACCCGCTTCCCAAACCCCCGAGAAGAAGGCGCTGGCGGAAGCGATGCAGCGGAAAGAAGGATCCGAGGAACGCCAAAACGCATCACCGTCTCCGACGCCCGCCTCGCCTCGTCCACGCTGCGTCGTTTTGGAAGCCAGGAGTCCGGGGCCCTCTCGACGCCGTCCCGGGCCGGAGAGGGCGTTCCTCTCGAGGGAGCCGAGGAGTGGCCGAGTGACACGGGGATCGTCGCGGCGTCTTGGCGCGTCGCGAGCCAACACGTCCACCAACGACACGGCGGGGCGAGGGGTGACGCTGTTCCAGTCCTTCAACCTCAGCCTGACGACGAACGAGGATCAGCACCAATTCCTCTTGCAAGTCGTCGAGAGGCAACCGTCGACAACAGCCAGGAACATCGAAGGTTTTCCTTCCCCGGCCAAGCGGAAGACAATGAGTGGCTTGGGCAAACCCTGATACCCCCCGCCCCTAGAGGGGGGAATACTCGCTTTGAAGAGCGAGGGGGACCAGCAGTCCGCTGGAGGAAGGGAGGTCTCTAAGGCTTCAATATTGCCCCAAAAAACACCCCAGAGACGATATCCTTCCTTGTAATCCCTATCGGAGTCTATAGGGGAACAATGAATCGACTTGACCATCTTTAAATATACTTCGATGCGCTCAAATTCTACACACGTTGTATTCTCACCCACCCCACAGTATTTTCCCCTAAGGCCGTTCAAAAATCCAAATTTGGTTTTTATTGGCACCCCAAAATTTTTATATATATATATATAATATTATATATATATATATATATATATATATATATATATATAAAATATTTTATTTAATATATATATATATATTATATATATATATATATATATATATATATATATAAAATATATATTATATATAATATATATATATATATATAATATATATATATATATATATATATTTTATATATATATATAATATATAATAATTTTTTGGGTGCCAATAGCGCATATGGGTAAATTTTAAACTTTTTTTTTTGAACGGCACTTAGTTTGGGGTACTTGGTCAGTAATGAAAAACTCTTTAAAGCAAAATTTGAAGCGAATCGGTTTATATTTAAGGTTTGCGCAAGTGAATTGAAACATGTACTATGTGTACTATGTGATTATACCAGATCCTGTACCGAAGTCTGAAAGGCTAGGTTCAAAAATCACCCATTTCTTTTTCAGAATGGCTCATCTATAGCCAGCTACGACTGTTTGGCTTGTGGGACAGCCAAACCCCGACCCCATTCTCGGAGCCAAACTCTCCTCTCGCGGCGACGTCTCAAGCGGGCTTTCTACTTCCACAACGGGGAAAAGAACACGTCGGCCACCAGCACCGGGGGCCACTGTCCAAGAGGTGCTAGGGTTCTGGGAGACAGCGAGGATCCCAACGATGACGGCAAAAGGCGCCGTTCGCAGGTGGAGGTCTTGTTCAAGGACAGGAAGGCGCTCGTGAAAGCAAGGGAAGGGGCGACGAACAAGACGAAGGAGGAGAGTTTCATGAGGCCCTCTGCGACCTCTTCGCGTCGCCCACGCCGACGCGATGACCCTGTTGACGATCCCGGCTGATCGCGAGTTCCTAGGGGCGCAAACGCGAGAAGGTCGCCGAGGAATCATGCAGGGAGCTGACAGGGTGCTGCAGCCCCGAGTTCAGCCCCGGGGAGATGACAGTGGCGGCAGAGAAGCGATCACGAGAGGCCTCGACGTCGCAGCGGGACGAACGCGCGGTGCTCGCGTCTCCTCCTCCCCCTCCTCTTCCTCGGTTGAGTCCAGTCCGGCACGCGGCGGGCCGGCTGCTACCGCTTAGCCGACCGGCGCAAGCCCTCCGAGCCGACGAGCAAAGGGGGTCACAGGTCGTGCTCTCCTAGGAGTTAGCGAGCGCCCTTGACCGGACCGGCGTGAGCGACCGCAAAGCGCCCCGCATCGTCGCGGCGACCGCCAATAGCCTGGGCCACAATCCTCAGGAACTGATCCTGAATGCCGAGAGCATCCGGCAGGCTCGCGCCGGCTACCGGTCCCAGCTGGCCGCGGAAATCAAGACAACCTTCGTCCCTGACAAGCCTCTTACCGTTCACTGGGACGGGAAGATCCTGCCGGACTGCGACGGTACGCGGGTGGATCGGCTGGCTATCCTCGTCTCCGGCGACGGCGTCCAGAAGCTCATCGGCGTTCCCAAGCTGGCAAGTGGGACTGGAGAGGCGATGGATAGCGCCGTGGCTGAAGCGCTAGACGACTGGGGGCTCACAGAGCGTGTGGTGGCTATGTCGTTTGATACGACCGCCGCCAACACTGGAGCCCTCGCCGGTGCCTGCACATTGCTGGAGCAGAAGCTTGGTCGGCGTCTGCTAAGCCTCGACTGCTGGCACCATGTACACGAGCTGGTGCTGGAGAAGGCGTTCTCTATCTGCATGGGGCCGTCGTCGGGCCTGACATCGGCGTCTTCAACCGATTCAAGGAACGGTGGGCTTTCATCGACCAGAGCCAGCCGGAGCCGCCAACGCCCGACGAAACTGCCGCCCCCCCTTCCTGAACAAGCGGGACACACTTCTGCGGGAGTGGGCCGCGCTGTTCAACACCACCACCCGCGGGACAACTACAAGAAGATGCTGGAGCTCTTATCGTCCGCGGGGTGGCGAGGGCGACGTCCCGAAGGTGAAGTTCCGGCGACCGGGCGCCATGCACCCGCGCGCGCTGGATGGCGCGGGCCATCTACGCGGGCGAAGATTACGCTGTTCGCCGCCCAACTGGGGAGCTCTGCTCGCCGCGCGAGCTGTCCAGCCTCCGCCGTTCACCTTCTTCGTCGCTGAGGTCTACGTGACCCGCTGGTTCGAGGCGCCCGTTGGCCGCCTTCGCGCCGGCGAATGACTTGAACTGGCCGCCGACCTCCGCGACTTTTCCCCGACGCTGAGATCGGGAAGGGGTGCGTGAAGACCTTTTCCCGGCACTTCTGGGACCTGAGCGAGCCACTGGTCTCATGGCTCTCATCGACCACCCCGTTAGCCAACCGCCGAGAAGAAGGCGCTGGGGGAAGCAATGCAGCAGGAAAAGGATCCGATGAACCGCCGAACGCATCGCCGTCTCCGACGCCGCCTCGCCTCGTCCCCGCTAGCGTCGTTCGGAAGCCAGGCGTCCGGCGCCCTTTTCGACGCCGTCATAGCGGAGAGGGCGTTCCTCTCGAAGAAGCCGGAGGAGTGGCCAAGTGACACGTGGTTCGTCGCGGCGTCTCGGCGCGTCGCGAGCCTACACGTCACCAACGACACGGCGGAGCGAGGGGTGGCGCTGTTCCAGTCCTTCAACCTCAGCCTGACGAAGAACGAGGATCAGCGCCAATTCCTCTTGCAGGTCGTCGAGAGGCACCGTCGACAACCGCCAGGAACATGGAAGGCTTTCCTTCCCCGGCCAAGCGGAAGAGAATGAGTGGCTTGGGCAACCATGATAGCCCCCGCCCCTAAAGGAGCTAATACTCGCTTTGAAGAGCGAGGGGGACCAGCAGCCCAGCTGGAGGAAGGGGACGTCCCAAAAGGCTTCAATTATCTCCAAAAAACACCCCCGAGACGATTCCTTCCTTGTAGTCCCTATCGGAGTCTATAGGGGGAACAATCAATCAACCTGCACCATCTTTAAATATACTTCGATTGCGCTCAAATTTTACACACTTTGTTGTCTAACCACTACACAGTATTCCACTAAGGGCCATGCAAAAAATCCAACCTACGTTTTTCATTAGTACCCTAATATATGTATATGTAGCTATATATATATATATAATATAATATATAAAATATATATATATATATATATATAATATTATATATATATATATATATAATATATATATATATATATATATATATATATATTTTATTATATATATATATTTTATATATTATAAAATATATATATTAATATGTATATATATATATATATTTATATATTATATATATTTATATATATATTTTATATGTTATATATTACTATAATGTATAAATTTAACATATATAAAATATAAAAATTTTAAAATTTTATATATATATATATATATAAATTATATATATATATATATATATATATATATATATATATATATATATATATTTTATATATATATATATATATATATATATATATATATTTTATATATATATATTAATATTATATATATATATATATATATATATATATATATATATATATATTATATATTATATATTTTATATTTATATATATTTTATATATATATATATATATATTATATATATATATATATATATATATATATATATATATATATATTATATATATATATATATATATATATAATATATATATATTATATATATAGATATATAAAATATATATTTTAATATTTTATATATATATTTTATATATATTATATATATTAT
>JACEEZ010010259.1:23477-55343 GCA_016584305.1 Chionoecetes opilio | reverse complement strand
AAACTATGACAACCTTGCAATATACGTTAACCACTAAAAACCCTCGACTCTTCTATTTAATAGCTGAAGAATGTAGCTACAAATAGGTGCAAATTGTTCTAAAAAGAGGATTTTATACTTCAATTGTAGGAAAATAGCTATATATCACCGATAAATAGCTATATCATTGAAAACACTACATTTTATGGGTTATAGCAATATGATAAGTAAAAACTACTTGTATATATACAATAAAGCTACAGTTTACAAGAAACTATGAAAAACGCTTGCAATATACCGTTATATCACAATAAATACCCTCTTACTCTTCTATTTATTAGCTTAATGTAAAGTAAGCTACTTATAGGTCCAAATTATTCTAAAAAAAGGATTGTATACTTCAATTTGTAGCAATACAGCTATATATCACCAATAACTAGCTAAAACCATTGAAAAGAACACATTTTGTGGGTATAAAGCATTATCATAAGGTATATTCCTTCTATTAATGATATAACACTACAATTAAGAAGAAACTATGAAAAACACGTATAATATACAATTGTATCACAATATAGAGTCTCAAACTCCTATTATAAGCTTACAGTAGTTTAAAATAGCAATTTCTAACGAAAACAACTATAATTCCACATTTTGAATTTCTCTATCTAATCTCTATCTCTATTTCTTCTAAAAGGGCTGAATAATGTCAATTTTCGACATTTTTTAGCCCTTCAAAAATACATTAAAACACTTGAAAAAACGTTGTTTTTAAGAATAAAATTGATACATAAATTACATGAAAAATACATATTTTAAGCTCATAATATTGTAAAATATAGTTGTGTAAAAGTGCTGAATAATGTCAAATTTCGACATTTTTTAGGCTTTCAAAAATACATTAAAACACTTGAAAAAACGTTATTTTTAAGATTAAAATTGATACATAAATATTATGAAAAACACATATTTTTAGCTATTAATTTTGTAAAATATAGTTGCAGCAAATATAAAAAGCTATTTAGCTACAGATATAAAGAAATATACTTCAATTTGTAGAAAAAACAACTCTTCACTGATAAGTAGCTAAAATCATTGAAAACACTACATTTTTTGGGTTTATAGCAATATGATAAGTAAAACTACTTGTATATTTACAATAACGCTACAGTTTACAAGAAACTATGAAAAACGCTTGCAATATACCGTTATATCACAATAAATAACCTCTTACTCTTCTATTTAATAGCTTAATGTAATGTAAGCTACTTATAGGTGCAAATTATACTAAAAAGAGGATTTTATACTTCAATTTGTAGGAAAACAGCTATATATCACTGATAACTAGCTAAAATCATTGAAAACACTACATTTTTTGGGTTTATAGCAATATGATAAGTAAAAGTACTTGTATATATACAATAACGCTACAGTTTACAAGAAACTATGAAAAACGCTTGCAATATACCGTTATTTCACAATAAATAACCTCTTACTCTTCTATTTATTAGCTTAATGTAATGTAAGCTACTTATAGGTGCAAATTATTCTAAAAAGAGGATTTTACACTTCAATTTGTAGGAAAACAGCTGTATATCAACGATAAATAGCTAAGATCATTGAAAACACTACATTTTATGGGTTTATAGCAATATGATAGTAAAACTACTTGTATATAAACAAAAACGCTACATTTTACAAGAGACTATGAAAAACGCTTGCAATATACCGTTATATCACGATAAATAACCTCTGACTCTTCTATTTAATAGCTTAATGTAATGTAAGCTACTTATAGGTGCAAATTATTCTAAAAGAAAGGATTGTATACTTCAATTTGTAGCAATACAGCTATATATCACCAATAACTAGCTAAAACCATTGAAAAGAACACATTTTGTGGGTATAAAGCATTATCATAAGGTAAATTCCTTCTATTAATGATATAACACTACATTTAAGAAGAAACTATGAAAAACACGTATAATATACAATTGTATCACAATATAGAGTCTCAAACTCCTATTATAAGCTTACAGTAGTTTAAAATAGCAATTTCTAACGAAAACAACTATAATTCCACATTTTGAATTTCTCTATCAAAAAAAGAGCTGAATAATGTCAATTTTCGACATTTTTTAGCCCTTCAAAAATACATTAAAACACTTGAAAAAACGTTGTTTTTAAGAATAAAATTGATACATAAATTACATGAAAAATACATATTTTAAGCTCATAATATTGTAAAATATAGTTGTGTAAAAAAATTTAAAATTTTAAAAATTTTTTTTAAAATAATAAACAAATTAAAAAATTTTTTTTAAAAAAATATTTAAAATTTTTTAAATAAAAATTAAAATTTTTTTTTTAAAATTTAAAAATTAAAAAAAATTTTTTTAAATTAAAGAATAAAACTTTTAGAAAAAATTTTTATTTAATTTTGAAAAAAAATTTTTTTAAAATAATATTAAAATACTTTTTTAAAACCTTTTAAAAAATATTTTAAAAAAAAATTTTTGTTTAAAAACTTTTTTCCCTTGATATTTTAAAATTTTTTAAAAAAAAAATTAATTTTTTAAAAAATTTTTATTTTTTTTTATTTTAAAAAATTTCAAATTTTAAAAAAATTTTTGTAAATATCATGGAAAAAAATTTGGGGAAAAAAAATTAAAAAAAAATTTTTTTTAAAATTAAACCCAATTTTAAAAATTTTTTTAAAAATTTTAAATAAAATTTAAAAAAACTTTAAAAAAAATAATTCAATTTTTTAAAAAAATTTTTAAAAAACCCCAAAAATTCAATTTTAAATTTTTTTTTAAAAACATAACATTTTAATTTTTTTTTAAAAAAAAAATTAAAAATTAAAAATTTTTTTTTAAAATTTAAAAATTTAAAAATTTGGGGGGGTTTTAATTTTAAAATTTTAAAAATTTAAAAATTTTTTTTCTAAAATTAAAAAAATTTTTTTTTTTTTTCAAAAAAATTTTTTTTTCTTTAAAATTTAAAAAAAAATTGAAATTTAAAAAAGTAAAATTTTTTGAAAAAATATTTTTCAATTTTAAAAAAATTTTCACAAAAAAAAAATATTTACTACAATTGTTTTAATTTTTTTAAAAAAACCCTTTTTAAAAAAAAATCATTAAAAACTTTTTGGGGTTTAAAAAAAAAATAAATTTTAAAAACCCTTTTTTTTTTAAAAAAAGCTCTTTAAAGAAAAAAAAAAAATTTTATTTCCTTTTAAAAAAATTAAAATTTTTATAAAAATCTTAAAAAAATTTTTTAAAATTTTTAAAAAAATTTTTCAAAAATTTTAAAAAAAATTTAAAAAAATTTTAAAAAACATTTTTTTAAAACCCTATAATTAAACCTTTAAAAAGAAAACAAAAAAGAAATTTAGAAAAAATAAAAAAATTTTTAAAAAAAAGTTTAAAAAAACAATTTTTACAAAAATTTTAAAAATTTTAACTTAAAAAAATAAATTAATTTTGAAATTTTTCCCTTTAAAAATAAAAATTAAAAGTTTTTTGTTAAAAAAAAAATAAAACATTTAAAAAATTTTTTTTAAAATTTAAAATAAAAATTTTTTTAAAATTAATTTTTTTTTAAAATAATTTTTAAAATTAAAAAAATTTTTTTTTTAAAATTTTTAAAAAATTTAAAAATTTTAAAAAATTTTTTTAAATTAAAATTGAAAAAATTTTTTAAAAATTTAATTTTGTAAAATTTAAAATATTTTTTTAAAATTAAAAATTTTTTTTTAAATTTTTAAAAAAAAAAATTTTAAAAAAAATTTTTATTTAAATTTTAAATTTTTCAAAAAAAACTTTTTTTGTTTAAAAAATTTTTAAAAGTTTCATTTTTAAAAAAAAAATTTTTTTTTAAAAAAAAAAAAAAAAAAAAAAAAAAAAAAAAAAAAAAAAAAAAAAAAAAAAAAAAAAAAAAAAAAAAAAAAAAAAAAAAAAAAAAAAAAAAAAAAAAAAAAAAAAAAAAAAAAAAAAAAAAAAAAAAAAAAAAAAAAAAAAAAAAAAAAAAAAAAAAAAAAAAAAAAAAAAAAAAAAAAAAAAAAAAAAAAAAAAAAAAAAAAAAAAAAAAAAAAAAAAAAAAAAAAAAAAAAAAAAAAAAAAAAAAAAAAAAAAAAAAAAAAAAAAAAAAAAAAAAAAAAAAAAAAAAAAAAAAAAAAAAAAAAAAAAAAAAAAAAAAAAAAAAAAAAAAAAAAAAAAAAAAAAAAAAAAAAAAAAAAAAAAAAAAAAAAAAAAAAAAAAAAAAAAAAAAAAAAAAAAAAAAAAAAAAAAAAAAAAAAAAAAAAAAAAAAAAAAAAAAAAAAAAAAAAAAAAAAAAAAAAAAAAAAAAAAAAAAAAAAAAAAAAAAAAAAAAAAAAAAAAAAAAAAAAAAAAAAAAAAAAAAAAAAAAAAAAAAAAAAAAAAAAAAAAAAAAAAAAAAAAAAAAAAAAAAAAAAAAAAAAAAAAAAAAAAAAAAAAAAAAAAAAAAAAAAAAAAAAAAAAAAAAAAAAAAAAAAAAAAAAAAAAAAAAAAAAAAAAAAAAAAAAAAAAAAAAAAAAAAAAAAAAAAAAAAAAAAAAAAAAAAAAAAAAAAAAAAAAAAAAAAAAAAAAAAAAAAAAAAAAAAAAAAAAAAAAAAAAAAAAAAAAAAAAAAAAAAAAAAAAAAAAAAAAAAAAAAAAAAAAAAAAAAAAAAAAAAAAAAAAAAAAAAAAAAAAAAAAAAAAAAAAAAAAAAAAAAAAAAAAAAAAAAAAAAAAAAAAAAAAAAAAAAAAAAAAAAAAAAAAAAAAAAAAAAAAAAAAAAAAAAAAAAAAAAAAAAAAAAAAAAAAAAAAAAAAAAAAAAAAAAAAAAAAAAAAAAAAAAAAAAAAAAAAAAAAAAAAAAAAAAAAAAAAAAAAAAAAAAAAAAAAAAAAAAAAAAAAAAAAAAAAAAAAAAAAAAAAAAAAAAAAAAAAAAAAAAAAAAAAAAAAAAAAAAAAAAAAAAAAAAAAAAAAAAAAAAAAAAAAAAAAAAAAAAAAAAAAAAAAAAAAAAAAAAAAAAAAAAAAAAAAAAAAAAAAAAAAAAAAAAAAAAAAAAAAAAAAAAAAAAAAAAAAAAAAAAAAAAAAAAAAAAAAAAAAAAAAAAAAAAAAAAAAAAAAAAAAAAAAAAAAAAAAAAAAAAAAAAAAAAAAAAAAAAAAAAAAAAAAAAAAAAAAAAAAAAAAAAAAAAAAAAAAAAAAAAAAAAAAAAAAAAAAAAAAAAAAAAAAAAAAAAAAAAAAAAAAAAAAAAAAAAAAAAAAAAAAAAAAAAAAAAAAAAAAAAAAAAAAAAAAAAAAAAAAAAAAAAAAAAAAAAAAAAAAAAAAAAAAAAAAAAAAAAAAAAAAAAAAAAAAAAAAAAAAAAAAAAAAAAAAAAAAAAAAAAAAAAAAAAAAAAAAAAAAAAAAAAAAAAAAAAAAAAAAAAAAAAAAAAAAAAAAAAAAAAAAAAAAAAAAAAAAAAAAAAAAAAAAAAAAAAAAAAAAAAAAAAAAAAAGGGGCAAATTGTTTAAAAAAAAGGGTTTTTTACTTCAAATTTTTGGAAAAATAGCTATATATCACCCATAAATAGCTAATATAATTTAAAACCTACATTTTATGGGGTTTTTAGCAATAAAATAAGTAAAACTACTTGTTATATACAAAAACTACAGTTTAAAAGAAACATGAAAACGCTTGCAAAATACCCTTATATCACAAAATAACCTCTTCTTCTATTTTTAGCTTAAAGTAAGTAAAACTACTTTTAGGTCAAATTATTCAAAAAAAGGATTGTATACTTCAATTTTTAGCAAAACAGTATAATCACCATAACTACAAAACCATTGAAAAGAAAAACATTTTGTGGGGATAAAGCTTATCATAAGGGAAATTTCCTTTTATTAATGATAAAACACAAATTTAAAAAGAAAATATGAAAAACACTATAATATACATTGTATCAAATAAGTCTCAATTTCCATTTTTAAGCTTACAGTGTTTAAATAGCAATTTCTAACGAAAACAAATATAAATTTCCCCATTTTGAATTTCTCTATCAAAAAAAGGGCTGAATAATGTCAATTTTCCTTTTTTTCCCCTTTAAAATACATTTAAAACACTTTAAAAAAACGTTGTTTTTAAAAAATAAAATTGATACATAAATTACATAAAAATCTTTTTAAGCTCATAAATTGTAAATATAGTTTTGTAAAAATGCTGAATAATGTCAAATTTCGACATTTTTTAGGCTTTCAAAATACATTAAAAAAACTTGAAAAAACGTTGTTTTTAAAGGATTAAAAATTGGATACATTAAATATTATGAAAAAACCACATATTTTTTAAGCTTATTAATTTGAAAATAAAGTTGCAGCAAAATAAAACAAGGCTTATTTTAAGCTTTACAGGGATTATTAAAAAAAGGGGAAATATTACCTCCACATGTGTAGAAACAAAAAACAACCTTCTTCACTGATTTAAGTAAGCTATAAAAATCATTGGGAAAAACACTACATTTTTTTTTTTGGGGTTTATAGGGCCAATATGATAAGTAAAAAACTACGTGGTTATAGTACCCCAATAACAACCGCTACAAGTTTACAAGAAAAAAAACTATGGAAAAAAAAAACAAAAACGGGCTTTGGCAATATTGTTACCGTTATATCACCAATTTTAAAAAATAACCTTTCTTTTTTACTCTTTCTATTAAAATAGCTTAATGTAATGTACAAGGCTACTTTATAGGTGACAAATATACTAAAAAAAGGAGGGCAAATTTTTATACTTTTCAAATTGTAGGGGAAAACAGCGTATGATATCCACTTGATAAACTAGCTAAAAAAATTTCATTTGAAAAAAAAACCAACTTTACATTTTTTTGGGGTTTATAGGCCAATATGATAAGTAAAAAAAGGTACCTTGTATATATTACAATTAAAAACGCTCTACAAAGGTTGTGACAAGAAACCAACTATGAAAAAAAAAAAACGCTTGCCCAAGTTTAAACCGTTATGTTTCCACAAAATAAAGTAAACCTCGTACTCTTCCCTATTTTATTAGGGCTTAATGTAAAATGTAAAAGCTACTTATTTAGGTGCAAATTTATTCTAAAAAAAGGGAGGGATTTTTACACTCCAAATTTGTAAGGGGAAAACCCAAACAGCTGTAATATTCAACGATAACATAGCTAAAAAGGGAAAATCATTTGGAAAAAAAAAACACTTACATGTTTATGGGTTTATAGGCAAACTTATGGATAGGTAATTAAAACTACTTGTGTATATAAAAAAACAAAAAAACCGGCTACATTTTTACACAAGGAGGGGGGGGACTATGGAAAAAAAAACCGCTTTTGCAAATTTATACCGTTTATATCCCAACGATAAATAAAAAACCTCTGACTTTTTTTCCTTTTTCTATTTAATAGGCTTAATGTAACTTGGAAGCTACTTAATAGGGTGCCAAATTATTTCCCCCCCCCTAAAAAGAAAAAGGGGGATTGTTTATACTTTTCCCCAATTGTAGCAATTACAAGCTTATATATCCCCACCCAATTAACTAAGCGAAAAAACCAATTGAAAAAGAACACAAAATTTGTGGGTTATAAACGCCATTTATCATAAGGGTAAAAAATTCCTTCTATGAATGATATAAAAACAACTTACATTTCGGGGAAGGAAAGAAGAAAAAACTATGGGAAAAAAAAAAAACACCGTATAAATATAACAATTGTAAATCCCACAAATTAGAGTTCTTCAAACCTTCCTATTTATAATGCTTACAGTGAGTTTAAAATAGGTGCAAATTTCTTAAACGGAAAAACAAAACTATAATTCCACCAATTTTTGTGAATTTCTCAATCAAAACAAAAAAGCCTGAACAATGTCCCCAAATTTTTTCGGGGGGACAATTTTTTTTAAGCCCTCAAAAATACATTGAAAAACAAAAACACTTGAAAAAAAAAAACGTTGTTTTTACAAAGAAATAAGAAAAATTGTGATACATAAAATTACATGGAAAAATTTAACATTTTATTTTATTTTAAAGGCTTTCACTTAAATATTGGTAAACAATATAGTTGTGTTAAATAGTGCTGGAAATGAATGGTCAAATTTTCGGGACAATTTTTTTTTTAGGGGGGCTTTCAAAAATAACATTTTTTAAAAAAACCACTTGAAAAAAAAACGTTGTTTTAAGGAAATTAATAAATTTTGATACATAAATTTTTATGAAAAAAGGTTTAACAGAATTTTTTATGCTATTAAATTTTGGAAAACTATGAGTTGCAAGGGGCCACAATATAAAAAACGGGGCTTATTTTAAGCCTACAGATATAAAGAAAATATACTTTCAAATTTGTAGGGGGGGAAAAAAGAGAAAAACCAAAAACTTTCCTTTCACTGATAAAGTAGCTACCAATCCATTGAAAACAAAAAAAACACAACTTACCAATTTTTTGGGTTTTTATAGCAATTTATGGATAAGTAAAAAAGTTTAACTTGTTATAATATTACTACCAATAAAACGCTACCCAGGTTAACACAAGGAAAAAAACTATTGAAAACGGGCTTGCAAATATTTAAACCCGGTTATATTCACAATAATATATTAACCTCTTTACTTTCTATTTTAATAGGCCTTAAATGTTTAAAATGTTTATAAAAGCTACTACTTTATTAGGTGCCAAAAATTATTTCTTAAAAGGAAATGGATTGTATAACTCAATTTGTAGGGAAAAACAACCAAGGGATATATCCCACCGATCTAAACAAAACTAGGCAAAAAAAATTCCCATTTTTTGAAAAAAGACACACCATGCTTTGTGGGTATTTAAAAGCCAAATTATATAAGGGTTAAATTTTTCCTTCTATCATGGGGTATATACACCCCACTAACAAATTAAGAAGGGAAGAAACAAAACTATGGGAAAAACCACGTATAAATATACCCAATTGTTTATCAACAATATAGGGGGGAGGGAGTCATATCCCAAAAAAAACTTTCCTATTAAAGGATACAGTTGAGTTTTTAAAAATGTAGGCCAAATTTTTCTAAACCCGAAAAACAAACTATGTAATTACCACATTTTGTGGGACATTTTTTCTTCTATTTGCAAAAAAAAGAAGCGTGAATAAATGTCAATTTTTTCGAACATTTTTTTAGGGGGCCCTTCCTCCAAAAAATACATTTTAAACAACCAACGTGGAAAAAAAAAAAAAAACGGTTGTTTTTAAAGAATAAAATTTCTTCATTGATACCATAAAAAATTTTAATGGAAAAAAAAAAAAAAATAATATTTTAAGGCTCCATTAATATTGTTAAATTATAGTTGTGTTAAAAAGTCTCTGGAATAATGTCAAATTTTCGGACATTTTTTTAAGGGCTTTCAAAAAATGTACATTACAAAACACACTTGACAAAAAAAAAAAAAACGGTTGTTTTTAAAGATTACAAAAATTGATACAAACAAAATTTATGGAAAACAAGTTACAAATATTTTTAGCTATTAATTTTGTTAAAAATAATTAAATAGGGTTGTGGCAAAGCAAATATAAAAAAGCTTATTTTAGGCTTTACAGATATTAAAAAGTAAAAATATAAAACTTAAAAATTTGTAGAGAAAAAAACAAACTCTTCCAATGATAAGTAGCTAAAAATCATTGGAAAAAAAACCAATAAACATTTTTTTTGGGTTTAATAGCAATATGATAAGTAAAAAGTTTTTACTTGTATATTATACAATAAAAAAACCGGGCTTTTTTGGTTTACCAAAGTTTAACAAGGGGAACACTATGAAAAATCAAAACGCTTTTGCAAATATGACCGTTTAAATTCCACAATAAATAAAAACCCTCTACTCCTTCTTATTAAATAGCTTAAATGTAATGTAAAAAGGCTTTGACCTTAATAGGTGCAAACAAACATTGATTTTCTTAAAAACGGAATGGATTCTTTTTTGTTATACCTTTCAATTTGTACCCGGAAAACCCAACAGCTAATAATATGCGAAAACCAGAAGAAAAAAAAAAAACTAGGCTAAAAAATCATTGAAAAAAAGAAACACATTTTTGGTGGGTTATTGAAAAACAGGCATTAATCATAAGGTTAAAATTCCTTCTTATTAATGATATAAACAACACTACAAATTTAAGAAGAAAACTATGAAAAAAAACAACGGTATAAAATATACAATTTGTAATCAACAAAATTATAGAGGTTTTCAAAACTCCTTATAAGGCTTACAGTAGTTTAAAAACAAATAGGGGGGCAAAATTTTCTTAAACCCGGAAAAAACAACTATTAATTCCACATTTTTTGAATTTCTTTCTATTCAAAAAAAAGAGGCTTGAACTAATGTCAAATTTTTTCGGGGAAACATTTTTATAAGCCCTTCTAAAAAAAATTTTTACATTTAAACACACTTGCAAAAACAAACGTTTGGTTTGGTAGGATTTAAAAATTGATTTACATTAAATTACATGAAAAAATACATATTTTAGTCATAATATTTGTTTAAAAAATATAGAAGTTGTGTTTAAAAGGTGCTGGAAATAAATGTTTCAACCAAATTTCGACATTGTTTAGGCTTTCCCAAAAAAATAACATTAAAAAAAAAAAAACACTTTGGTAAAAAAAAAAAAAAGGGTTGTTTTTAAAGATTTAAAAAATTTGATACCGTAAAAAATTTTCATGAAAAACATTTTTTTCATATTCTTAGCTCATTTTTTAAAAAACATTGTAAAAAATATAGTTGTGGTATAAAAAGTGCTGGAATTAATGGTTTTAAAATTTTCGGGGGACATTATTTGTATTTTTCAAAAAACAAAATACATTAAAAACTTCTTGAAAAAAAAACAATTGTTTTTTAAGGATTTTAAAAAACTTGGATTATTCTCATTTTCAATGAAAAAAAATACATATTTTTAAAAAAGCTTATTAAATTTTGTTAAAAACTATAAGTTTTTGTAGCAAAAAAAAAAAGGGCTATTTAGCTTACAAGGATATAATGGAAAAATAATACTTTTCAATTTGTTAGGGAAAAAAAACACACAAAAACTCTTTTCACTGATTTAAACTAACCTAAAAAAAAATCAATTGGGAAAAAAACAACTACATTTTTTATGGGGTTTTTTATTACACAAACAAACGCAAATATTTTGAGATAAAAGTGTAAAAACAAAAACTACCCTTGTATATTATTACAAATAATGGCTACAGTTTTACAAGGGAACAACACAAACTATAAAAAAAAAAAAACTGCTTTTGCCAATATTTTACCCGTTTATATCACAATTTTAAATGTTAACAACCTTCTTTACTCTTTTTTCTAATTTTTAATAAGATTTAATGTAAAATGTAAGCTACTCTATAGGTGCCCATTTTATTAATTTCTAAAAAAAGGAGTGATTTTGTACATTCCAATTTTTGTAGGAAAAAACCAAAGCTATATTCACTTGAATAAACTAGTCTTTAAAAATCATTTTGAAAACACTTACCAATTTTATGGGGTTTATTAGGCAATTAGAAATAAGGTAAAAAAACTTACATGTATATATACAAAAGAAACGCTTAAAACAGATTAAGGAAAGAGGAAAAACTATTGACAAAACGCCTTTTTGGCCAAATTTATTAAACGTTTATTGTTTCACAAGAAATAACAAACCCTCTGGACCTCTTTTATTTTAATGGCTTAATGTAATTTGTAAAAAGGGGCTAACTAGAAAAGGGTGGCCAAAAAATTATTTCATGAAAAGTGGATTTTTATAACTTCAATTTTGTTAGGGGAAGAAAAACAACAAGGCTATATATCAACTGATACACTAGCTAAAAAAAATCTTGGGGAACAAACCACTACCATTTTGTATGGGTTTCTAGGCAAATTAAAAATAAAGTTTTATTCATACTTTGGTATATATTACAAAAAAACCCGGCTTACCCAGGTTTACAAACGGGGGGAAACTATGGAAAAAAAAAAAAACGGTTGCCCAAAAATATACCGTTATATACAATAAATAAAAAACCTCTTTTAATCTTCCTATTTATTAGCTTAATGTAATGTACGCTACCTTATAGGTTGCAAATTATTCTAAAAAAAAGGAATTGTTACTTTCAATTTGTAAGCCAATACCAGCTAATATTCCCTACCAATAACTAGCTAAAAAAAAAAACCCATTGAGAAAAGGAAAAACCTAAATTTTTTGTGGGGGATGTTTAATACAAAAAAAAGCATTATCCATAAGGTATAAAATTCCTTTCTTATTAACTGGGGGATATACAAAAAAACAACTACACATTTAGAAAGAAGGTGGAAACCTATGAAAAAAACACGTAAATTTAGAAACAATTGTATAACCAAATTTATGATAGAGTCTTCAAACTCCTATATAAAGCCTTTTTGCACAAGTAGGTTTTTTAAAAAATGAGGCAAAATTTCTACAACGAAAAAACTAAATAAATAAATAAATAAAAAATAAATTTCCCACATTTTGGGGATTTTCTCTTAATCTAAATTTTCTCTATCCTTCTATTTTTCTTCTAAAAGGCGCTGAATAACGGTTTTCAATTTTTTGGGGGACACAAACATTTTTTTCCCAGCCTTTTCAAAAAAAAATTACATTTTCAAAACCAACTTGAAAAAAAAAACGTTGGTTTTTTTTAAGATTAAAAAAACTTTGATGAACATTTACATTTTCATGGGAAAAAAAAATTAACTTTAATTTTTTTAGCGTATTAATTTTGTTTTAAAAAAAATATAGTTTTTACAAAGCCCAATATAAAACACACCGCTTTATTTATTTTAGGGCTAAAAAGGATATATAAAAGACAATGGATAATACTTCAAAATTTGTAGGAAAAAAAAAACAAAACTTCCTTTCCCACTGATAAACTAGCTTTAAAAAATCATTGAAAACCACCACTACATTTTTTGGGGGGTTTTTTAGCAATATGATAAGTAAAAGTACTTGTATATATTTACAATAAACGCTACACGTGTTACCCCAAAGGGAAAAACAACTATTGGAAGAAAAAAACCGACTTTTGCAAATATACCGTGATACTCACAATAAAAAGTTTTTTTTTTACCCCTCTTAGTCTTTTCTATTTAATTTAGGTCTTTTAATGTACAAAAAAAACAGTAAGTCACAGCTAACTTATAGGGCCAAATTATTTTCAAAAAAAAAGGGATTGTATACTTTCAAATTTGTAGCTAAATTTACAAGTGGCTATTATCCACCAATAACTAGCTAAAAAAAAACCAGTGAAAAAAAAGACACAAACATTTTTGTGGGGTATAAAAAGGCATTTATTCATAAAGGGTTATATTCCTTAGAGTTGATTTTAATGAAATTAACCACTGACAAATTTAAGAAGAAAGGAAAAAACTATGAAAAAAAAAACAACGTAATAATTATACCAAATTTGTATCACCAAATATAGGAGTTTTCTTCAAAAAAACTTTCCCTATTAGTAAGCTTTTACCCAGTAGTTTTTTTAAAATAAAAAGTCAAATTTCTAAAACTGAAAAAACAACTTATTAATTCCACATTTTTGAATGTCTTTCAATCTAAATTTCCTCGATCTCTAGTTCTGTACCACAAGGGGCTGAATAATTGTCAATTTTTCGGGGACATTTTTTTTTTTTAGGTGCCCTCCAAAAAGTACCATTAAAAAACCAACGCTTTGAAAAACACAAACGGTGTTTTTTTTTAGGAAATAAAAAATTTGATAACATAAATTTACATGAAAAAATACATATTTTGAAGCTATTTTTAATTTTTGTGTAAAAAAATATAGTTTTGCAGCAAATATAAAAAAGGCTATTTGTAGCTGACATTATTTATTAAAGGAAAGTTAACTGTTTCCCAATTTGTAGGTAAAAAAAAAACAAAAAACATACTCCTTCAACTGATAAACTGAGCTAAATTCCATTTGGAAAACACTACCAATTTTTTTTTTTGGGGTTTTATAGGCCAAAAAATTATGATAAAAGGTTAAACTACCTTGTATACTTTACAAATAACGCTTTTACCAGTTTTTTTTGACCAAGGAAAAAAAATAAAAAACTATGAATAAAAAACGCTGACAATATTTAAACCGGGTTATTATCACAATAAATACACCCTTCTTACTCCTTTCTATTTAAATAGGGGATTAATGTATAATGTAAGCTATTTCTTTTTTTGCCCCCGTCTCGTGCTCCTCTCCCTCTTTCACTTAATAGTTTTGCAAATTATTTTTACTAAAAAAAAAGAGGGAAAATTTTTATACTTTCCCACTTTGTTAGGGAAAACAGGGTATTAATCCACTGAAAAACTGCTAAAAAAAATCATTGGAAAAAACCCACTACATTTTTAATGGGGTTTTTATAGCAAAAATATTTGGGATAAGTTTAAACCTACTTGGGTATATATTACCCAAAACAAAAAAAACCGCTACATTTACAAAGAAATATGAAAAAACGGCTTGCAATATACCTGTTATACTTTCAACAATTTTAAAAAATAAAAAAAACCTCTGACTCTTTTCTATTTATTAGTCTTAATTGTAATGTTAAGCTACTTTATAGGTTGCAAATTATTTCTTAAAAAAAAAAGAGGATTTTTTGTCCTTCCAATTTGTTAGGAAAAAAACAGCTTGTTATTCCACGAGAAAATAGGCTTTTAAGGGGATCCAGAAAACAAGATTAACATTTTTATGGGGGGTTTATAAAAGCCAATATTTTGGATTAAAGGTGAAAAAAAAAAATTACTTGTTTATATATACAAAAAAACGCAACAGTTTAAAAAGAAAAAAAACTATGACCAAAAAAAAAACGCTTGCCAATATTCCTTACCGTTTATATCAAAAAAAACCAATAAATAAAAACAAACAAAACCTCTTACTCTTCTATTTATTAGCTTTAATGAATGTAAGTACTTTATTAGGTGCAAATTATACTATAAAACAAACAGAAGGTGGTTTTATTGAAGCAATGTGTAGGGGGGGGGGAAAAAAAACAGTATTATATCTCCCCACTGATGTTAAACTAGTAAAAAAATCATTGAATAAACACTACATTTTATGGGTTTATAACGCAAAATTATTGATAAAGTTAAAAACTTACCTTGTAATATTATACAAAAAAAACCCCGCTACAGTTTACAAAAGGGAAAACTTATGAAAACAACGCTTGGCAATTATTTACCGGTATATTCACCAAATAAAATAAAAAACCTCTGGACTCTTCTATTTTAAATTAAGCTTTAAATGTAATGTAAAGCTACTAATTAGGTGCAAATTGTTTCTAAAAAGAGGGGATTTTTATAACTTGCAATTTGTTAGGGGGAAAAAAAATAGGGGCTTAAATATCACGAATGTTTAAAAAATAAAAAGCGAAATATCAATGGAAAAAAAACACTACATTTCCATGGGTTTTATAAGGCCAAATATTGATAAGTTAAAAAAAAACTAACTTGGATTATAGATTACAAAATAAAGCTTACAGGTTTTTAAACAAGGAAAAAAACTATGAAAAAAAAAAACGCCCTTTGTGCATATAACCGTATTTGATCCACCAAATTAAATACCCCTCTTTTGAAACTTCTTTTCTAAATTTAATAGCTTAATGTAAAAAGGTAAAAGGCTTACGATAGGTTCCCCAAATATTCTAAAAAAAGGGATGGTTATACTTTTTCCCAATGTGTAAGCCACATACAGGCTTATATTAATTCCCACCCAATAAACTTAAGCTAAAAAAAAACCATTGAAAAAGGAAAACCACATTTTTGTGGGGTATATAAAGCAATTAATCATAAGGGGTATATTCCTTATATTAAATGGATATAAAAAAACCAAACTACAAATTAAGGAAGGGGGAAAAACTATGAAAAAAAAACCCAAACGTTATTTATATTACAAATTGTATCCAACAATTATTAAAGATGGTTCTCAAAAACCGCGCGTATTAAAAGGGCTTTTACAGTAGGTTTTTAAAATAGCAATTTTTCTACCGGAAAAAAAAACAAAAAAAAACTATTAAATTTCCAACATTTTGAAAATTTTTCTCTATCTAACTCTAACTCTAATTCTTCTTAAAAGGGGGGGCTGAATAATGTAAATTTTGGGAACATTTTTTTTAAGGGCCCCTTCCAAAAAAATAACATTTAAAAAAACACTTGAAAAAAAAACGTTGTTTTTAAGAATAAAAAATTTGATACAAAATTACATGAAAAAAAAATAACATACGTTTTTAAAGCTCTATTAAATATTGTAAATAATAAGTTGTGTAAAAAGTGCTGAATAATGTCAAAATTTTTCGGGGACATTTTTTAGGGCTTGTTCAAAAAAAACATACATTTTTAAAAAACAACCATTGAAATAAAAAACGTTTGTTTTTTAAAGATTAAAAAAAATTGGATACATAAAAATTTTATGAAAATGTACATATTTTTTTTAGCGATTAAAATTTTTGTAAAAAAATATAGTTGCAGCAAATTATATTTTAAAAACGCTATTTTTAGACTAACAGGATAATTAAAAAGATACATATACTTTTCCAATTTGTAGGAAAAACAAAAACCACAAAAACTCTTTTCCATGATACACTAGGGCTAAAAAATCATTGATAAACACTTACCATTTTTTTTTGGGGTTATAGCCCCAATATTTTGATAAAATGTAAAAAGTAACTTGTTATTGTATATATTACCCAAATACAACGCTTAACAGTTTAACAGGAACAAAACTATTGAATGGAAAAACGCTTGGGGGCCACATATGACCGTTAATTCACCAATAAATAAAACTTCTTAACTCTTCTATTTAATAGGCTTAATTGTAAATTGTAGTAAAGCTACCTTTATAGGTGCCAATATTTAATTCCCTTAAAAAGACATGGATGTGTTATTACTTCAATTTGTTAGGGAGGGGAAAAACAAGCTATATGATCAACCGATTTAAAACTAGGCTTAAAAAAAAAATTCATTTGAAAAAGGGAAAAACCACATTTTTTGTGGGTAATAAAAGCATTATTTTCCATTAGGTAAATTTCCTTTCATTAATGATATACACTACAATTAAGAAGAAACTATGAAAAACACGTATAATATACAATTGTTCACAATATGAGTCTCAAATCCTATTATAAGCCCTTTCAGTTAGTTTAAAATAGCAATTTTTAAAAAACAACTATAATTCCACATTTTGAATTTCTCTATAAAAAAAAGAGCTGAATAATGTCATTCGACATTTTTTAGCCCTTCAAAATACATAAAAAACTTGAAAAAACGTTGTTTGTAGAATAAAATTGATACATAAATTCATTTAAAATACATATTTTAGCTCATAATATTTTAAATATAGTTGTTTAAAAGTGCTGATAATGTCAAATTTTCGACATTTTTTAGGCCCTTTAAAAAAACATTAAAACACTTAAAAAAAGTTTTTTTTTAGATTAAAATTGATAACCTAAATTTTCATGAAAAATTCATATTCAGCTCATAACATTGTAAAATAAGTTGTGTAAAATGCTAATAATGTAAAATTTCGACAATTTTTAGTTTTCAAAATACAAATTTAAAATTTTTTGAAAAACATTGTTTTTAAGAATAAAATTGATTTCTAAATTTCTGAAAAATACATTTTTAGCTATTAATTTTTAAAATATAGTTGTAGCAAATTAAAAAGCTATTTGCTACAGAATAATGAAATATACTTCAATTTGTAGAAAAAACACTCTTCACGATAACTACTAAAATCATTGAAACACTACATTTTATGGGTTTATGCAATAAAGTAAAACTACTTGTATATTAAATAATGCTACAGTTTTACAAGAAATATAAAAAACGCTTGCATATACCTTATAATCACAAAAAACTCTTACTCTTCTATTTTTAAAAGCTTATTAATATAAGTACTTATGGGGATATTATTTCTAAAAAGAGATTTGTACCTCAATTTTAGGAAAAAGCTTAATATCACTGATAACTAGCTAAAATCATTGAAACATACATTTTTGGTTTAATAGCAATATAATAAGTAAAACTACCTGTATTATACAATACGCTACATTTAGAGAAATAAAGAAAAACGCTTGCAATATACGTTTTTACCAATAAAACCTCTGACTCTTCTATTTAAAAGCTTAATGTAATGTAAGCTACTTATAGGTGCAAAATTATTCATAAAAGTGATTTTCTTCATTTTTAGGAAAACAGCTATATATTCCTGATAAATAGGGTACAAATCATTGAAACACCATTTTAATGGTTTATAGAATATAATAAATATACTACTTGTTATATACAAAAACGCTACAGTTTACAAACTATGAAAACGGTTTTCAATATACCGTTAAATCACAATAAATAACCCCTTAATCTTCTATTTTTTTACTTAATGTAATGTAAGCTACTTATAGGTGCAAATTATTCTAAAAAAAGGATTGTATACTTCAATTTGTAGTATACAGCTATAAAATCACCGATACTAGCTAAAATCATTGAAAGAACACATTTTGTGGGTTTTAACGCAATTATCATAAGGGATTTCCTTCTATTAATGATATAACTACAATTTAGAAAGAAACTATGAAAACACTATAATTACAATTGGTTAACAATATTTGAGTCTCAAAATCCTATTATAGCTTACAGTAGTTTAAAATAGCAATTTCTAAAGAAAACACTATAATTCCACATTTTGAATTTCTTCTAATCTCTATCTCTATTTTTTCTAAAAGGGCTATAACGTTTTAATTTTTTAAAATTTTTCGCCTTTCAAAAATACATTAAAACACTTGAAAAAACGTTGTTTTTAAAAATAAATTGATACATAAATTACATGAAAATACTATTTTAAGCTCAAATATTTGTAAAGTATAGTTGTGTAAAAGTGCTGAATATTGTCAAATTTCCCCACATTTTTAGGCTTTCAAAAATACATTAAACACTTGAAAAAAAGTTGTTTTTAAGATTAAAATTGATACATAAATTTTATGAAAAAAATACATATTTTTTTTTTTTTGCTTTAATTTGTAAATAAAAGTTTTAGCAAATATAAAAAGCTATTTAGGTAAGATATAAAGAATATACTTCAATTTGTAGAAAAAACAAATCTCACTGATAACTGCTAAAATCATTGAAAACACACATTTTTTTTGGGTTTATAGCAAAAATATAAGTAAACTACTTGTATTTTACAATAACGCTACAGTTTACAAGAAACTATAAAAACCCCTTGCAATATAACCCTTATATCACAATAATAACCTCTTACTTCTCTTTTTAATAGCTTAATGTAATTAACTCTTATAGGTTGCAAATTATACTAAAAGAGGAATTTTAATACTTCAATTTGTAGGAAAAAAGCTATAATCACTGATAACTAGCTAAATCATTGGAAAAACTACATTTATGGTTTATAGCAATGATAAGTAAAACTACTTGTATATATTACAAAACCCTACAGTTTACAAAAACTATGAAAAACGCTTGCAATATACCGTTATAAACACAATAAATAACCTCTGACTCTTCATTTTTTAGCTTAATTAATGTAAGCTTTCTTAAGGTGCAAATTATTCTAAAAGAGGATTTTACACTTTTAATTTAGGAAAACGCTTATATCCCGATAAATACTAAGTCATTGAAAACACTACATTTTATGGGTTTATACATATGATAAGTAAACTACTTGTATTATACAAAAACGCTACAGTTTACGAAACTATGACAAAAAGCTTGCAAAATACCGTTTATATCACAAAAAAACCTCTTATCTTCTATTATTAGTTAAAAAGTAATGTAAGCTACTTATAGGTGCAAAATATACTAAAAAGGTTTTATACGTCAATTGAGAAAACACTATATATCACTGATAACTAGCTAAAATCATTGAAAACACTACATTTTATGGGGTTTTTACAATATTAAGTAAAACACTTGTATATATACAAACCGCTACAGTTTTACAAGAAACTATGAAAAACGCTTGCAATATACCGTTTATTCAAAAAAATAACCTCTGCTCTTCTATTTATTAGCTTAATGTAATGTAACTACTTAGGTGCAAATTATCTAAAAAAAAGGATTTTCCTTCAATTTGTGGAAATAGCTATATATCCCGATAAATGCTAATATCATTGAAAACCTCATTTTATGGGTTTTACAATATATATTAAACTACTTGTATATTACAAAAACGCTCAGTTTACAAGAAACTATGAAAACGTTGCAATATACCGTTTTTATTTACAATAAATACCCCTGACCTTCTATTTAATAGCTTAATGTAATGTAACTACTTTTAGGTGCAAATTATCTAAAAAAGGATTGTAAAACTTCATTTGTAGGAAAACAGCTATAATCCTAACTAGCTAAAATCATTGAAAAAACACTTTGTGGTATAAGCATTATCATAAGGTAAATTCCTTCTATTAATGATATAACACTACAATTTTAAAAAAAACTAAAAAAACGTATAATAACATTGTATCACAAATAAGTCTCAAACTCCTATTTAACTTACAGTAGTTAAAATAGCAATTTCTAACGAAAACAACTATAATTCCACATTTTGAATTTTGCATCATAAAAAAGCTGAATATGTCAATTTTTCGACATTTTTTTGCCCGTAAAAATACATTAAAACACTTGAAAAACGTTGTTTTTAAGATAAAATTGATACAAATTCATGAAAAATACTATTTTTAGCTCATAATATTGTAAAGTATAGTTGTGAAAAGTGCTGAATATTGTCAAATTTCGACATTTTTTAGGCTTTCAAAATACTTAAAACACTTGAAAAAACGTTGTTTTTAAGATTAAATTGATCATAAAATTTTATGAAAATACATTTTTTAGCTATTAATTTTGTAAAATATAGTTTTTAGCAAATATAAAAGCATTAGCTACAGATATAAGAAAATACTCAATTTGTAGAAAAAACAACTCTTAACTGATAACTACTAAAATCATTAAAAAACTACATTTTTTTGGGTTTTATAGCAATATGATAAGTAAAAGTACTTGTATATTACAATAACGCTACAGTTTACAAGAAATTGAAAAAACTTTCAATATACCGTTTTATCACAAAAAATACCCTCTTAAAATCTTCATTTTTTACTTTTAAAGTAAAGTAAGCTACTTATAGGGCCAAAATTTTTTAAAAAAAAGGGTTGTAATTTCTTTTTAATTTGTAGGGAATACAGCCCAATTCACCAATAACTAGCTAAACCATTGAAAAGAACACTTTTTTGGGTAAAAAGCATTATCATAAGGTATTTCCCTTTTATTAAAGATATAAACTACAAATTTAAAAAGAAACTATGAAAAAAACTTATAATATACAATTGGGATCACAATATAGAAATCTCAAACTCCTAAAAAATTTAAAGCTTCAGTAGTTTTAAAAAAGCAAATTTTTAAAGAAAACAATTAATTTTCCCCATTTTTTAATTTCTCTATCTAATCTCTATCCCCTTTTTCTTTTTTTTTAAAAAGGGGAATAATTCAATTTTCGCATTTTTTTTGCCCTCCAAAAATACATTAAAACACTTTTAAAAAAAGTTGTTTTTTTGGAATAAAAATTTATACATAAATTTTCATGAAAAATACATATTTTAAACTATTAATTTTTTTTAAAAAATAGTTCAGCAAATATAAAAAACTATTTAGCTACAAAATATAAAAAAATATTTCTTCAAATTTTTTTAGAAAAAACAACTCTTCACTGATCTAGCTAAAATCATTGAAAAAACTAAAATTTTTTTGGGTTTTTTAACAATATGAATAAGTAAAACTACTTTTATTTTACAATTTAAACCCCCATTTTTCAAAACATGAAAAACGCCCTTTCAAAATACCGTTTATAGTCACAATAAAAAACCCCTTACTCTTCTTTTAAAAGCTTAATTTTAAATTGGCTACTTTTTAGGTGCAAAATTTTAATAAAAAGAGGATTTTTTTTTCTTCAATTTTTTAGGAAAACGCTATATATCACTAAAAACCCAGCTAAAAAACATTGAAACCCCTACATTTTTTTTGGGGTTTAAAAGGGAATTGAAAGTAAAAAATACTTTTTTATATACAAAAAACCCCCTTTCAGTTTCCCAAAAAACTATGAAAAAAACCTTTTCAATATACCGTTTTTTACACAATAAATAAACCCCTGTCTCTTCTAAAATTTTTTACTTTAATGTTTTAAAGAAGCTACTTATAGGTGGGAAAATTAAAAAATTCCCCCAAAAAAAGGATTTTCACTTCAAATTTTTTAGGAAAACCCGCTGTAATCACCGATAAATGCTAAGACATTGAAAACCTATTTTTTTTGGGTTTTTTAGCAATATGATAAATAAAACTACTTGGATATATACAAAACGCTAAAAGTTTACAAGAACTATGACAAACGCTTTTCAATAACCGTTTTTATCACAAAAATTTAAACCCTTTACCTCTTCTATTTATTAGCTTAATTTAATGTAACTACTTATAGGTGCAAATTATACTAGAAAGAGGATTTTTTTACGTCAATTTGTAGGGAAAAAAGCTAATATCACTGAAAAAAATAGCTAAAATCATTGAAAACACTACATTTTTGGGGTTTTTTTAGCAAAATGATAAATAAAAATCTTGTATATATACAAACCATTTCGTTTTTCAAGAACTAGGGAAAAAAGCTTTTCCCCTTTTTACCGTTATATCACAAAAAAATAACCTCTGACTCTTCATTTATTACTTAAAAGTAAAGTAAAACTACTTTTAAATTTCAAATTTTTTCTAAAAAAGGATTGGGATACTTTAAATTTTTAGGAAAAAAGCTATATATCACGGGGGAAATAGCTAAAAATCAGTGAAAAAACACATTTTGTTTGGGGATAAAGCATTACAAAAAGGTAAATTCCTTCTATTAATGATATAACACACAATTAAAAAAGAACCCATGAAAAACCCCGGGATAATAACCCAAATTTTATCACAATATTTGAAATCCCCCAAAATCCCATTATAAGCTTACAGTAGTTTAAAATAGCAATTTCTAACGAAAACAACTATAATTCCACATTTTGAATTTTGCTATCATAAAAAGAGCTGAATAATGTCAATTTTCGACATTTTTTAGCCCGTCAAAAATACATTAAAACACTTGAAAAAACGTTGTTTTTAAGAATAAAATTGATACATAAATTACATGAAAAATACATATTTTAAGCTCATAATATTGTAAAATATAGTTGTGTAAAAGTGCTGAATAATGTCAAATTTCGACATTTTTTAGGCTTTCAAAAATACATTAAAACACTTGAAAAAACGTTGTTTTTAAGATTAAAATTTATATCTAAATTTCATGAAAAATATATATTTTTAGCTATTAATTTTGTAAAATATAGTTGTAGCAAATATAAAAAGCTATTTAGCTACATATATAAAGAAATATACTTCAATTTGTAGAAAAAACAACTCTTCACTGATAACTAGCTAAAATCATTGAAAACATTACATTTTTTGGGTTTATAGCAATATGATAAGTAAAACTACTTGTATATATACAATAACGCTACAGTTTACAAGAAACTATGAAAAACGCTTGCAATATACCGTTATATCACAATAAATAACCTCTTACTCTTCTATTTAATAGCTTAATGTAATGTAAGCTACTTATAGGTGCAAATTATTCTAAAAAGAGGATTTTATACTTCAATTTGTAGGAAAACAGCTATATATCACTGATAACTAGCTAAAATCATTGAAAACACTACATTTTATGGGTTTATAGCAATATAATAAGTAAAACTACCTGTATATATACAATAACGCTACAGTTTAGAAGAAACTATGAAAAACGCGTGCAATATACCGTTATATCACAATAAATAACCTCTGACTCTTCTATTTAATAGCTTAACTATAATTCCACATTTTGAATTTCTCTATAAAAAAAAAGAGCTGAATAATGTCAATTTTCGACATCTTTTAGCCCTTCAAAAATACAATAAAACACTTGAAAAAACGTTGTTTTTAAGAATAAAATTGATACATAAATTACATGAAAAATACATATTTTAAGCTCATAATATTGGAAGATATAGTTGTCTAAAAGTGCTGAATAATGTCAAATTTCGAAATTTTTTAGGCCTTCAAAAATACATTAAAACACTTGAAAAAACATTTTTTTTAAGATTAAAATTGATACCTAAATTTCATGAAAAATTCATATTTTTAACTGATAACATTGTAAAATATAGTTGTGTAAAAGTGCTGAATAATGTAAAATTTCGACATTATTTAGCATTTCAAAAATACATTAAAATTCTTGAAAAAACATTTTTTTTAAGATTAAAATTGATATCTAAATTTCATGAAAAATACATATTTTTAGCTATTAATTTTATAAAATATAGTTGTAGCAAATATAAAAAGCTATTTAGCTACAGATATAAAGAAATATACTTCAATTTGTAGAAAAAAACCACTCTTCACTGATAACTAGCTAAAATCATTGAAAACACTACATTTTATGGGTTTATAGCAATATGATAAGTAAAACTACTTGTATATATACAATAACGCTACAGTTTACAAGAAACTATGAAAAACGCTTGCAATATACCGTTATATCACAATAAATAACCTCTTACTCTTCTATTTAATAGCTTAATGTAATGTAAGCTACTTATAGGTGCATATTATTCTAAAAAGAGGATTTTGTACCTCAATTTGTAGGAAAACAGCTATATATCACTGATAACTAGCTAAAATCATTGAAAACACTACATTTTATGGGTTTATAGCAATATAATAAGTATAACTACCTGTATATATACAATAACGCTACAGTTTAGAAGAAACTATGAAAAACGCTTGCAATATACCGTTATATCACAATAAATAACCTCTTACTCTTCTATTTATAAGCTTAATGTAATGTAAGCTACTTATAGGTGCAAATTATTCTAAAAAGAGGATTTTACACTTCAATTTGTAGGAAAACAGCTGTATATCACCGATAAATAGCTAAGATCATTGAAAACACTACATTTTATGGGTTTATAGCAATATGATAAGTAAAACTACTTGTATATATACAAAAACGCTACAGTTTACAAGAAACTATGAAAAACGCTTGCAATATACCGTTATATCACAATAAATAACCTCTTACTCTTCAATTTAATAGCTTAATGTAATGTAAGCTACTTATAGGTGCAAATTATTCTAAAAAGAGGATTTTTTACTTCAATTTGTAGGAAAACAGCTATATATCACCGATAACTAGCTAAAATAATTGAAATTATTACATTTTATGGGTTTATAGCAATATAATAAGTAAAACTACTTGTATATATACAATAACGCTACAGTTTAGAAGAAACTATGAAAAACGCCTGCAATATAACGTTATATCACAATAAATAGCCTCTTACTCTTCTGTTTAATAGCTTAATGTAATGTAAGCTACTAATAGGTGCAAATTGTTCTAAAAAGAGGATTTTATACTTCAATTTGTAGGAAAATAGCTATATATCACCGATAAATAGCTAATATCAATGAAAACACTACATTTTATGGGTTTATAGCAATATGATAAGTAAAACTACTTGTATATATACAATAACGCTACAGTTTACAAGAAACTATGAAAAACGCTTGCAATATACCGTTATATCACAGTAAATACCCTCTTACTCTTCTATTTATTAGCTTAATGTAAAGTAAGCTACTTATAGGTCCAAATTATTCTAAAAAAAGGATTGTATACTTCAATTTGTAGTAATACAGCTATATATCACCAATAACTAGCTAAAACCATTGAAAAGAACACATTTTGTGGGTATAAAGCATTATCATAAGGTATATTCCTTCTATTAATGATATAACACTACAATTAAGAAGAAACTATGAAAAACACGTATAATATACAATTGTATCACAATATAGAGTCTCAAACTCCTATTATAAGCTTACAGTAGTTTAAAATAGCAATTTCTAACGAAAACAACTATAATTCCACATTTTGAATTTCTCTATCTAATCTCTATCTCTATTTCTTCTAAAAGGGCTGAATAATGTCAATTTTTGACATTTTTCAGCCTTTCAAAAATACATTAAAACACTTGAAAAAACGTTGTTTTTAAGAATAAAATTGATACATAAATTACATGAAAAATACATATTTTAAGCTCATAATATTGTAAAGTATAGTTGTGTAAAAGTGCTGAATATTGTCAAATTTCGACATTTTTCAGGCTTTCATAAATACATTAAAACACTTGAAAAAACGTTGTTTTTAAGATTAAAATTGATACATACATTTTATGAAAAATACATATTTTTAGCTATTAATTTTGTAAAATATAGTTGCAGCAAATATAAAAAGCTATTTAGCTACAGATATAAAGAAATATACTTCAATTTGTAGAAAAAACAACTCTTCACTGATAACTAGCTAAAATCATTGAAAACACTACATTTTTTGGGTTTATAGCAATATGATAAGTAAAAGTACTTGTATATATACAATAACGCTACAGTTTACAAGAAACTATGAAAAACGCTTGCAATATACCGTTATATCACAATAAATACCCTCTTACTCTTCTATTTATTAGCTTAATGTAAAGTAAGCTACTTATAGGTCCAAATTATTCTAAAAAAAGGATTGTATACTTCAATTTGTAGCAATACAGCTATATATCACCAATAACTAGCTAAAACCATTGAAAAGAACACATTTTGTGGGTATAAAGCATTATCATAAGCTATATTCCTTCTATTAATGATATAACACTACAATTAAGAAGAAACTATGAAAAACACGTATAATATACAATTGTATCACAATATAGAGTCTCAAACTCCTATTATAAGCTTACAGTAGTTTAAAATAGCAATTTCTAACGAAAACAACTATAATTCCACATTTTGAATTTCTCTATCTAATCTCTATCTCTATTTCTTCTAAAAGGGCTGAATAATGTCAATTTTCGACATTTTTTAGCCCTTCAAAAGTACATTAAAACACTTGAAAAAACGTTGTTTTTAGGAATAAAATTGATACATAAATTACATGAAAAATACATATTTTAAGCTATTAATTTTGTAAAATATAGTTGCAGCAAATATAAAAAGCTATTTAGCTACATATATAAAGAAATATACTTCAATTTGTAGAAAAAACAACTCTTCACTGATAACTAGCTAAAATCATTGAAAACACTACATTTTTTGGGTTTATAGCAATATGATAAGTAAAAGTACTTGTATATATACAATAACGCTACAGTTTACAAGAAACTATGAAAAACGCTTGCAATATACCGTTATATCACAATAATTAACCTCTTACTCTTCTATTTAATAGCTTAATGTAATGTAAGCTACTTATAGGTGCAAATTATGCTAAAAAGAGGATTTTATACTTCAATTTGTAGGAAAACAGCTATATATCACTGATAACTAGCTAAAATCATTGAAATCACTACATTTTATGGGTTTATAGCAATATAATAAGTAAAACTACTTGTATATATACAATAACGCTACATTTTAGAAGAAACTATGAAAAAAACTTGCAATATACCGTTATATCACAATAAATAACCTCTTACTCTTCTATTTACTAGCTTAATGTAATGTAAGCTACTTATAGGTGCAAATTATTCTAAAAAGACGATTTTATACTTCAATTTGTAGGAAAACAGCTATATATCACCGATAACTAGCTAAAATAATTGAAATTATTACATTTTATGGGTTTATAGCAATATAATAAGTAAAACTACTTGTATATATACAATAACGCTACAGTTTAGAAGAAACTATGAAAAACGCCTGCAATATACCGTTATATCACAATAAATAACCTCTTACTCTTCTATTTAATAGCTTAATGTAATGTAAGCTACTAATAGGTGCAAATTGTTCTAAAAAGAGGATTTTATACTTCAATTTGTAGGAAAATAGCTATATATCACCGATAAATAGCTAATATCATTGAAAACACTACATTTTATGGGTTTATAGCAATATGATAAGTAAAACTACTTGTATATATACAATAACGCTACAGTTTACAAGAAACTATTAAAAACGCTTGCAATATACCGTTATATTACAATAAATAACCTCTTACTCTTCTATATATTAGCTTAATGTAATGTAAGCTACTTATAGGTCAAAATTATTCTAAAAAAAGGATTGTATACTTCAATTTGTAGGAAAACAGCTATATATCACTGATAACTAGCTAAAATCATAGAAAAAAACACATTTTGAGGGTATAAAGCATTATCATAAGGTAAATTCCTTCTATTAATGCTATAACACTTAAATTAAGAAGAAATTATGAAAAACACGTATAATATACAATTGTATCACAATATAGAGTCTCAAACTCCTATTATAAGATTACAGTAGTTCAAAATAGCAATTTCTAACGAAAACAACTATAAATCCACATTTTGAATTTCTCTATCATAAAAAGGGCTGAATAATGTCAATTTTCGACATTTTTTAGCCTTTCAAAAATACATTAAAACACTTGAAAAAACGTTGTTTTTAAGAATAAAATTGATACATAAATTTCATGAAAAATACATATTTTAAGCTCATAATATTGTAAAACATAGTTGTGTAAAAGTACTGAATCATGTCAGATTTTGACATTATTTAGCATTTCAAAAATACATTAAAATACTTGAAAAAACATTGTTTATAAGATTAAAATTGATATCTAAATTTCATGAAAAATACATATTTTTAGCTATTAATTTTGTAAAATATAGTTGTAGCAAATATAAAAAGCTATTTAGCTACAGATATAAAGAAATATACTTCAATTTGTAGAAAAAACAACTCTTCACTGATAACTAGCTAAAATCATTGAAAACACTACATTTTTTGGGTTTATAGCAATATGATAAGTAAAACTACTTGTATATATACAATAACGCTACAGTTTACAAGAAACTATGAAAAACGCTTGCAATATACCGTTATATCACAATAAATAACCTCTTACTCTTCTATTTATTAGCTTAATGTAATGTAAGCTACTTATAGGTGCAAATTATTCTAAAAAGAGGATTTTACACTTCAATTTGTAGGAAAACAGCTGTATATCAACGATAAATAGCTAAGATCATTGAAAACACTACATTTTATGGGTTTATAGCAATATGATAAGTAAAACTACTTGTATATAAACAAAAACGCTACAGTTTACAAAAAACTATGAAAAACGCTTGCAATATACCGTTATATCACAATAAATAACCTCTGACTCTTCTATTTAATAGCTTAATGTAATGTAAGCTACTTATAGGTGCAAATTATTCTAAAAGAAAGGATTGTATACTTCAATTTGTAGGAAAACAGCTATATATCACCGATAACTAGCTAAAATCATTGAAAAGAACACATTTTGTGGGTATAAAGCATTATCATAAGGTAAATTCCTTCTATTAATGATATAACACTACAATTAAGAAGAAACTATGAAAAACACGTATAATATACAATTGTATCACAATATAGAGTCTCAAACTCCTATTATAAGCTTACAGTAGTTTAAAATAGCAATTTCTAACGAAAACAACTATAATTCCACATTTTGAATTTTGCTATCATAAAAAGAGCTGAATAATGTCAATTTTCGACATTTTTTAGCCCGTCAAAAATACATTAAAACACTTGAAAAAACGTTGTTTTTAGGAATAAAATTGATACATAAATTACATGAAAAATACATATTTTAAGCTCATAATATTGTAAAGTATAGTTGTGTAAAAGTGCTGAATATTGTCAAATTTCGACATTTTTTAGGCTTTCATAAATACATTAAAACACTTGAAAAAACGTTTTTTTTAAGATTAAAATTGATACATAAATTTTATGAAAAATACATATTTTTAGCTATTAATTTTGTAAAATATAGTTGCAGCAAATATAAAAAGCTATTTAGCTACAGATATAAAGAAATATACTTCAATTTGTAGAAAAAACAACTCTTCACTGATAACTAGCTAAAATCATTGAAAACACTACATTTTTAGGGTTTATAGCAATATGATAAGTAAAAGTACTTGTATATATACAATAACGCTACAGTTTACAAGAAACTATGAAAAACGCTTGCAATATACCGTTATATCACAATAAATACCTTCTTACTCTTCTATTTATTAGCTTAATGTAAAGTAAGCTACTTATAGGTCCAAATTATTCTAAAAAAAGGATTGTATACTTCAATTTGTAGCAATACAGCTATATATCACCAATAACTAGCTAAAACCATTGAAAAGAACACATTTTGTGGGTATAAAGCATTATCATAAGGTATATTCCTTCTATTAATGATATAACACTACAATTAAGAAGAAACTATGAAAAACACGTATAATATACAATTGTATCACAATATAGAGTCTCAAACTCCTATTATAAGCTTACAGTAGTTTAAAATAGCAATTTCTAACGAAAACAACTATAATTCCACATTTTGAATTTCTCTATCTAATCTCTATTTCTATTTCTTCTAAAAGGGCTGAATAATGTCAATTTTCGACATTTTTTAGCCCTTCAAAAGTACATTAAAACACTTGAAAAAACGTTGTTTTTAGGAATAAAATTGATACATAAATTACATGAAAAATACATATTTTAAGCTATTAATTCTGTAAAATATAGTTGCACCAAATATAAAAAGCTATTTAGCTACATATATAAAGAAATATACTTCAATTTGTAGAAAAAACAACTCTTCACTGATAATTAGCTAAAATCATTGAAAACACTACATTTTTTGGGTTTATAGCAATATGATAAGTAAAAGTACTTGTATATATACAATAACGCTACAGTTTACAAGAAACTATGAAAAACGCTTGCAATATACCGTTATATCACAATAAATAACCTCTTACTCTTCTATTTAATAGCTTAATGTAATGTAAGCTACTTATAGGTGCAAATTATGCTAAAAAGAGGATTTTATACTTCAATTTGTAGGAAAACAGCTATATATCACTGATAACTAGCTAAAATCATTGAAAACACTACATTTTATGGGTTTATAGCAATATGATAAGTAAAACTACTTGTATATATACAAAACCGCTACAGTTTACAAGAAACTATGAAAAACGCTTGCAATATACCGTTATATCACAATAAATAACCTCTGACTCTTCTATTTATTAGCTTAATGTTATGTAAGCTACTTATAGGTGCAAATTATTCTAAAAAGAGGATTTTACACTTCAATTTGTAGGAAAACAGCTGTATATCACCGATAAATAGCTAAGATCATTGAAAACACTACATTTTATGGGTTTATAGCAATATGATAAGTAAAAACTACTTGTATATATACAAAAACGCTACAGTTTACAAGAAACTATGACAAACGCTTGCAATATACCGTTTATATCACAATAAATAACCTCTTACTCTTCTATTAATAGCTTAATGTAATGTAACTACTATAGGTGCAAATATTCTAAAAGAGGATTTTATACTTCATTTGTAGGAAAACAGCTATATATCACTGATAACTAGCTAAAATCATTGAAATTATTACATTTTAAGGGTTTATAGCAATATAATAAGTAAAAATACTTGTATATTTACAATACGCTACAGTTTAGAGAAACTATGAAAAACGCCTGCAATATACCGTTATATAACAATAATAACCTCTTACCCTTTATTTAATAGCTTAATGTAATGTAGCTACTAATAGGTGCAATTGTTCTAAAAAAGAGGATTTTATACTTCAATTTGTAGGAAAATAGCTATATATCACCGTAAATAGCTAATCATGAACACAATTATGGGTTATAGCATTGAAGTAAAACTATTGTATATACAATACCTACAGTTTATGGTTTTTTTCAAATATTAAGTATATTCTT
>JACEEZ010010259.1:0-22730 GCA_016584305.1 Chionoecetes opilio | reverse complement strand
AATTCTGTAAAATATAGTTGTAGCAATATAAAAGCTATTTAGCTACAGATATAAAGAAATATACTTCAATTTGTAGAAAAAACAACTCTTCACTGATAACTAGCTAAAATCATTGAAAAAATTACATTTATTGGGTTTATAGCAATATGATAAGTAAAACTACTTGTATATATACAATAACGCTACAGTTTACAAGAAACTATGAAAAACGCTTGCAATATACCGTTATATCACAATAAATAACCTCTTACTCTTCTATTTAATAGCTTAATGTAATGTAAGCTACTTATAGGTGCAAATTATTCAAAAAAGAGGATTTTATACTTCAATTTGTAGGAAAACAGCTATATATCACTGATAACTAGCTAAAATCATTGAAAACACTACATTTTATGGGTTTATAGCAATATAATAAGTAAAACTACCAGTATATATACAATAACGCTACAGTTTAGAAGAAACTATGAAAAACGCGTGCAATATACCGTTATATCACAATAAATAACCTCTGACTCTTCTATTTAATAGCTTAATGTAATGTAAGCTACTTATAGGTGCAAATTATTCAAAAAAGAGGATTTTATACTTCAATTTGTAGGAAAACAGCTATATATCACTGATAACTAGCTACAATCATTGAAAACACTACATTTTATGGGTTTATAGCAATATAATAAGTATCACTACTTGTATATATACAATAACGCTACAGTTTACAAGAAACTATGAAAAACGGTAGCAATATACCGTTATATCACAATAAATAACCTCTTACTCTTCTATTTATTAGCTTAATGTAATGTAAGCTACTTATAAGTGCAAATTATTCTAAAAAAAGGATTGTTTACTTCAATTTGTAGGAAAACAGCTATATATCACCGATAACTAGCTAAAATCATTGAAAAGAACACATTTTGTGGGTATAAAGCATTATCATAAGGTAAATTCCTTCTATTAATGATATAACACTACAATTAAGAAGAAACTATTAAAAACACGTATAATATACAATTGTATCACAATATAGAGTCTCAAACTCCTATTATAAGCTTACAGTAGTTTAAAATAGCAATTTCTAACGAAAACAACTATAATTCCACATTTTGAATTTCTCTATCTAATCTCTATCTCTATTTCTTCTAAAAGGGCTGAATAATGTCAATTTTCGAAATTTTTTAGCCCTTCAAAAATACATTAAAACACTTGAAAAAACGTTTTTTTTAGGAATAAAATTGATACATATATTACATGAAAAATACATATTTTAAGCTCATAATATTGTAAAGTATAGTTGTGTAAAAGTGCTGAATATTGTCAAATTTCGACATTTTTTAGGCTTTCAAAAATACATTAAAACACTTGAAAAAAGTTTGTTTTTAAGATTAAAATTGATACATAAATTTTATGAAAAATACATATTTTTAGCTATTAATTTTGTAAAATATAGTTGCAGCAAATATAAAAAGCTATTTAGCTACAGATATAAAGAAATATACTTCAATTTGTAGAAAAAACAACTCTTCACTGATAACTAGCTAAAATCATTGAAAACACTACATTTTTTGGGTTTATAGCAATATGATAAGTAAAAGTACCTGTATATATACAATAACGCTACAGTTTACAAGAAACTATGAAAAACGCTTGCAATATACCGTTATATCACAATAAATACCCTCTTACTCTTCTATTTATTAAACTTAATGTAAAGTAAGCTACTTATAGGTCCAAATTATTCTAAAAAAAGGATTGTATACTTCAATTTGTACCAATACAGCTATATATCACCAATAACTAGCTAAAACCATTGAAAAGAACACATTTTGTGGGTATAAAGCATTATCATAAGGTATATTCCTTCTATTAATGATATAACACTACAATTAAGAAGAAACTATGAAAAACACGTATAATATACAATTGTATCACAATATAGAGTCTCAAACTCCTATTATAAGCTTACAGTAGTTTAAAATAGCAATTTCTAACGAAAACAACTATAATTCCACATTATGAATTTCTCTATCTAATCTCTATCTCTATTTCTTCTAAAAGAGCTGAATAATGTCAATTTTCGACATTTTTTAGCCCTTCAAAAATACATTAAAACACTTGAAAAAACGTTGTTTTTAAGAATAAAATTGATATATCAATTACATGATAAATACATATTTTAAGCTATTAATTTTGTAAAATATAGTTGCAGCAAATATAAAAAGCTATTTAGCTACAGATATAAAGAAATATACTTCAATTTGTAGAAAAAACAACTCTTCACTGATAACTAGCTAAAATCATTGAAAACACTACATTTTTTGGGTTTATAGCAATATGATAAGTAAAAGTACTTGTATATATACAATAACGCTACAGTTTACAAGAAACTATGAAAAACGCTTGCAATATACCGTTATATCACAATAAATAACCTCTGACTCTTCTATTTAATAGCTTAATGTAATGTAAGCTACTTATAGGTGCAAATTATGCTAAAAAGAGGATTTTATACTTCAATTTGTAGGAAAACAGCTATATATCACTGATAACTAGCTAATATCATTGAAAACACTACATTTAATGGGTTTATAGCAATATAATAAGTAAAACTACTTGTATATATACAATAACGCTACAGTTTAGAAGAAACTATGAAAAACGCTTGCAATATACCGTTATATCACAATAAATAACCTCTTACTCTTCTATTTACTAGCTTAATGTAATGTAAGCTACTTATAGGTGCAAATTATTCTAAAAAGAGGATTTTATACTTCAATTTGTAGGAAAACAGCTATATATCACCGATAAATAGCTAATATCATTGAAAACACTACATTTTATGGGTTTATAGCAATATGATAATTAAAATCTTCGTAATATATACAATAACGCAACAGTTTTACAAGAAACTATGAAAAACGCTTGCAATTAACCGTTTAATTACAATAATAACCTCTTACTCTTCTATTTATTAGCTTAATGTAATGTAAGCTACTTATAGGTCAAAAGTATTCTAAAAAAAGGATTGTATACTTCAATTTGTAGGAAAACAGCTATATATCACCGATAACTAGCTAAAATCATTGAAAAGAACACATTTTGAGGGTATAAAGCATTATCATAAGGTAATTCCTTCTATTAATGATATAACACTACAATTAAGAAGAAATTATGAAAAACACGTATAATATACAATTGTATCACAATATAGAGTCCTCAAACTCCTATTATAAGATTACAGTTGTTCAAAATAGCAATTCTAACGAAAACAACTATAAATCCACATTTTGAATTTCTCTATATAAAAAAGGCTGTATAATGTCAATTTTTCGACATTTTTTAGCCCTTCAAAAATACATTAAAACACTTGAAAAAACGTTGTTTTTAAGAAAAAAAATTGATACATAAATTTCAATGAAAAATTACATATTTTAAGCTCATAATATTGTAAAACATAGTTGTGTAAAAGTGCTGAATCATGTCAAATTTTGACATTATTTAGCATTTCAAAATACATTAAAACACTTGAAAAAACAATGTTTTTAAGATTAAAATTGATACATAAATTTTATGAAAAATACAATATTTTTTAGCTATTAATTTGTAAAATATATTTGCAGCAAATATAAAAAGCTATTTAGCTACAGATATAAAGAAATATACTTCAATTTGTAGAAAAACACTCTTCACTGATAACTAGCTAAAATCATTGAAAACACTACATTTTTTGGGTTTATAGCAATATGATAAGTAAAAGTACTTGTATATATACAATAACGCTACAGTTTACAAGAAACTATGAAAACGCTTGCAATATACCGTTATATCACAATAAATAGCCTCTACTCTTCTATTTAATAGCTTAATGTAATGTAAGATACTTATAGGTTGCAAATTAATGCTAAAAAGAGGATTTTTATACTTCAATTTGTAGGAAAACAGCTATATATCACTGATAACTAGCTAAAATCATTGAAAACACTACATTTTATGGGTTTATTAGCAATATAATAAGTAAAAATACTTGTATATATACAATAACGCTACAGTTTAGAAGAAACTATGAAAAACGCGTGCAATATACCGTTATATCACAATAAATAACCTCTGACTCTTCTATTTACTAGCTTAATGTAATGTAAGCTACTTATAGGTGCAAATTATTCAAAAAAGAGGATTTTATACTTCAATTTGTAGGAAAACAGCTATATATCACTGATAACTAGCTACAATCATTGAAAACACTACATTTTATGGGTTTATAGCAATATAATAAGTATCACTACTTGTATATATACAATAACGCTACAGTTTACAAGAAACTATGAAAAACGGTTGCAATATACCGTTATATCACAATAAATAACCTCTTACTCTTCTATTTATTAGCTTAATGTAATGTAAGCTACTTATAGGTGCAAATTATTCTAAAAAGAGGATTTTACACTTCAATTTGTAGGAAAACAGCTGTATATCACCGATAAATAGCTAAGATCATTGAAAACACTACATTTTATGGGTTTGTAGCAATATGATAAGTAAAACTACTTGTATATATACAAAAACGCTACAGTTTACAAGAAACTATGAAAAACGCTTGCAATATACCGTTATATCACAACAAATAACCTCTTACTCTTATTTTTAATAGCTTAATGTAATGTAAGCTACTTATAGGTGCAAATTATTCTAAAAAGAGGATTTTATACTTCAATTTGTAGGAAAACAGCTATATATCACTGATAACTAGCTAAAATCATTGAAATTATTACATTTTATGGGTTTATAGCAATATAATAAGTAAAAATACTTGTATATTTACAATAACGCTACAGTTTAGAAGAAACTATGAAAAACGCCTGCAATATACCGTTATATCACAATAAATAACCTCCTACTCTTCTATTTAATAGCTTAATGTAATGTAAGCTACTAATAGGTGCAAATTGTTCTAAAAAGAGGATTTTATACTTCAATTTGTAGGAAAATAGCTATATATCACCGATAAATAGCTAATATCATTGAAAACACTACATTTTATGGGTTTATAGCAATATGATAAGCAAAACTACTTGTATATATACAATAACGCTACAGTTTACAAGAAACTATGAAAAACGCTTGCAATATACCGTTATATCACAATAAATACCCTCTTACTCTTCTATTTATTAGCTTAATGTAAAGTAACCTACTTATAGGTCCAAATTATTCTAAAAAAAGGATTGTATACTTCAATTTGTAGCAATACAGCTATATATCACCAATAACTAGCTAAAACCATTGAAAAGAACACATTTTGTGGGTATAAAGCATTATCATAAGGTATATTCCTTCTATTAATGATATAACACTACAATTAAGAAGAAACTATGAAAAACACGTATAATATACAATTGTATCACAATATAGAGTCTCAAACTCCTATTATAAGCTTACAGTAGTTTAAAATAGCAATTTCTAACGAAAACAACTATAATTCCACATTTTGAATTTCTCTATCTAATCTCTATCTCTATTTCTTCTAAAAGGGCTGAATAATGTCTTTTTTCGACATTTTTTAGCCCTTCAAAAATACATTAAAACACTTGAAAAAACGTTGTTTTTAAGAATAAAATTGATACATAAATTACATGAAAAATACATATTTTAAGCTCATAATATTGTAAAATATAGTTGTGTAAAAGTGCTGAATAATGTCAAATTTCGACTTTTTTTTAGGCTTTCAAAAATACATTAAACACTTGAAAAACGTTGTTTCTAAGATTAAAATTGATACATAAATTTTATGAAAAATACATATTTTTAGCTATTAATTTTGTAAAATATAGTTGCAGCAAATATAAAAAGCTATTTAGCTACAGATATAAAGAAATATACTTCAATTTGTAGAAAAAAAAACTCTTTACAGATAACTAGCTAAAATCATTGAAAACACTACATTTTTTGGGTTTATAGCAATATGATAAGTAAAAGTACTTGTATATATACAATAACGCTACAGTTTACAAGAAACTATGAAAAACGCTTGCAATATACCGTTATATCACAATAAATAACCTCTTACTCTTCTATTTAATAGCTTAATGTAATGTAAGCTACTTATATGTGCAAATTATGCTAAAAAGAGGATTTTATACTTCAATTTGTAGGAAAACAGCTATATATCACTGATAACTAGCTAAAATCATTGAAAACACTACATTTTATGGGTTTATAGCAATATAATAAGTAAAACTACTTGTATATATACAATAACGCTACAGTTTAGAAGAAACTATGAAAAACGCTTGCAATATACCGTTATATCACAATAAATAACCTCTTACTCTTCTATTTACTAGCTTAATGTAATGTAAACTACTTATAGGTGCAAATTATTCTAAAAAGAGGATTTTATACTTCAATTTGTAGGAAAACAGCTATATATCACCGATAAATAGCTAATATCATTGAAAACACTACATTTTATGGGTTTATAGCAATATAATAAGTATCAGTACTTGTATATATACAAAAACGCTACAGTTTACAAGAAACTATGAAAAACATTTGCAATATACCGTTATATTACAATAAATAACCTCTTACTCTTCTATTTATTAGCTTAATGTAATGTAAGCTACTTATAGGTCAAATTATTCTAAAAAAGGATTGTTTTACTTCAATTTGTAGGAAAACAGCTATATATCACCGATAACTAGCTAAAATCATTGAAAAGAACACATTTTGAAGGTATAAAGCATTATCATAAGGTAAATTCCTTCTATTAAAATATAACCTACAATTAAGAAGAAATTATGAAAAACACGTATAATATACAATTGTATCAAAACATAACTCAACTCTCTTTTATAAATTAAGTATTAACTACAAAATTTAAAAAAAAAAAAATTGTAATCATTTTAGGGAAAAAGCTATATACAGTAATCAAAAAATTTTANATTTTAACGAAACAACTATACTTCCACATTTTGAATTTCTCTATCTAATCTCTATTTCTATTTCTTCTAAAAGGGCTGCATAATGTCAATTTTCGACATTTTTTAGCCCTTCAAAAATACATTAAAACACTTGAAAAAACGTTGTTTTTATGAATAAAATTGATACATAAATAACATGAAAAATACATATTTTAAGCTCACAATATTGTAAAATATAGTTGTGTAAAAGTGCTGAATATTGTCAAATTTCGACATTATTTAGCATTTCAAAAATACATTAAAATTCTTGAAAAAACATTGTTTTTAAGATTAAAATTGATATCTAAATTTCATGAAAAATAAATATTTTTAGCTATTAATTTTGTAAAATATAGTTGTAGCAAATATAAAAAGCTATTTAGCTACAGATATAAAGAAATATACTTCAATTTGTAGAAAAAAACCACTCTTCACTGATAACTAGCTAAAATCATTGAAAACACTACATTTTATGGGTTTATAGCAATATGATAAGTAAAAATTTTTGTATATATACAATATGGCTACAGTTTACAAGAAACTATGAAAAACGCTTGCAATATACCGTTATATCACAATAAATAACCTCTTACTCTTCTATTTAATAGCTTAATGTAATGTAAGCTACTTATAGGTGCATATTATTCTAAAAAGAGGATTTTGTACTTCAATTTGTAGGAAAACAGCTATATATCACTGATAACTAGCTAAAATCATTGAAAACACTACATTTTATGGGTTTATAGCAATATAATAAGTAAAACTACCTGTATATATACAATAACGCTACAGTTTAGAAGAAACTATGAAAAACGCTTGCAATATACCGTTATATCACAATAAATAACCTCTTACTCTTCTATTTATTAGCTTAATGTAATCTAAGCTACTTATAGGTGCAAATTATTCTAAAAAGAGGATTTTACACTTCAATTTGTAGAAAAACAGCTGTATATCACCGATAAATAGCTAAGATCATTGAAAACACTACATTTTATGGGTTTATAGCAATATGATAAGTAAAACTACTTGTATATATACAAAAACGCTACAGTTTACAAGAAACTATGAAAAACGCTTGCAATATACCGTTATATCACAATAAATAACCTCTTATTCCTCTATTTAATAGCTTAATGTAATGTAAGCTACTTATAGGTGCAAATTATTCTTAAAAGAGGATTTTATACTTCAATTTGTAGGAAAACAGCTATATATCACCGATAACTAGCTAAAATCATTGAAATTATTACATTTTATGGGTTTATAGCAATATAATAAGTAAAACTACTTGTATATATACAATAACGCTACAGTTTAGAAGAAACTATGAAAAATGCCTGCAATATACCGTTATATCACAATAAATAACCTCTTACTCTTCTATTTAATAGCTTAATGTAATGTAAGCTACTAATAGGTGCAAATTGTTCTAAAAAGAGGATTTTATACTTCAATTTGTAGGAAAATAGCTATATATCACCGATAAATAGCTAATATCATTGAAAACACTACATTTTATGGGTTTATAGCAATATGATAAGTAAAAATACTTGTATATATACAATAACGCTACAGTTTACAAGAAACTATGAAAAACGCTTGCAATAATACCGTTATATCACAATAAATAACCTCTTACTCTTCTATTTATTAGCTTAATGTAATGTAAGCTACTTATAGGTCCAAATTATTCTAAAAAAGGATTGTATACTTCAATTGTACGAATACAGCTATATATCACCAATAACTAGCTAAAACCATTGAAAAGAACACATTTTGTGGGTATAAGCATTATCATAAGGTATATTCCTTTTATTAATGATATAACACTACAATTAAGAAGAAACTATGAAAAACACGTATAATATACAATTGTATCACAATATAGAGTCTCAAACTCCTATTATAAGCTTACAGTAGTATAAAATAGCAATTTCTAATGAAAACAACTATATTTCCACATTTTAAATTTCTCTATCTAATCTCTATCTCTATTTCTTTTAAAAGGGCTGAATAATGTCAATTTTCGACATTTTTAGCCCTTCAAAAATACATTTAAAACACTTGAAAAAACGTGTTTTTAAGAATAAATTGATACTAAATTACATGAAAAATACATATTTTAAGCTCATAATATTGTAAAATATAGTTGTGTAAAAGTGCTGAATAATGTCAAATTTCGACATTTTTTAGGCTTTCAAAAATACATTAAAACACTTGAAAAAACATTGTTTTTAAGATTAAAATTGATACATAAATTTTATGAAAAATACATATTTTTAGCTATTAATTTTGTAAATATAGTTGCAGCAAATATTAAAAAGCTTTTTAGCTACAGATATAAAGAAATAACTTCAATTTGTAGAAAAAACAACTCTTCACTGATAACTAGCTAAAATCATGAAAACACTACATTTTTGGGTTTATAGCAATATGATAGTAAATACTTGTATATATACAATAACGCTACAGTTTACAAGAAACTATAAAAAACGCATGCAATATACCGTTATATCACAATAAATAACCTCTTACTCTTCTATTTAATAGCTTAATGTAATATAAGCTACTTATAGGTGCAAATTATGCTAAAAAGAGGATTTTATTCTTCAATTTGTAGGAAAACAGCTATATATCACTGATAACTAGCTAAAATCATTGAAAACACTACATTTTATGGGTTTATAGCAATATAATAAGTAAAACTACTTGTATATATACAATAACGCTACAGTTTAGAAGAAACTATGAAAAACGCTTGCAATATACCTTTATATCACAATAAATAAACCTCTTACTCTTCTATTTACTAGCTTAATGTAATGTAAGCTACTTATAGGTGCAAATTATTCTAAAAAGAGGATTTTATACATCAATTTTTAGGAAAACAGCTATATATCACCGATAAATAGCTAATATCATTGAAAACACTACATTTTATGGGTTTATAGCAATATAGTAAGTATCAATACTTGTATATATACAAAAACGATACAGTTTACAAGAAACTATGAAAAACATTTGCAATATACCGTTATATCACAATAAATAACCTCTTACTCTTCTATTTATTAGCTTAATGTAATGTAAGCTACTTATAAGTGCAAATTATTCTAAAAAAAGGATTGTTTACTTCAATTGTAGAAAACAGCTATATATCACCGATAACTAGCTAAAATCATTGAAAAGAACACATTTTGTGGGTATAAAGCATTATCATAAGGTAAATTCCTTCTATTAATGAATAACATTTACAATTAGAAGAAAACTATGAAAAACACGTATAATAAAATTTTGTATCACAATTTAGAGTCTCAAACTCCTATTATAGCTTACAGTAGTTTAAAATAGAAATTTCTAACGAAAACAACTATACTTCCACATTTGAATTTCTCTATCTAATCTCTATCTCTATTTCTTCTAAAAGGGCTGAATAATGTCAATTTTGACATTTTTAGCCCTTCAAAAACATTTAAAAATTNTAAAAAATTTAAAACTAAATAATGTCAATTTTGACATTTTTAGCTTCAAAATACATTAAAAACTTGAAAAAACGGTTTTTAAAATTTAAAATTTGATCTAATTTCATGAAAATACATATTTTTAGTCATATATTGTAAAACATAGTTGTGTAAAAGTGCTGAATCATGAAATTTTGACATTTTTAGCAATTTCAAAAATACATTAAAATACTTGAAAAAACATTGTTTATAAAGATTAAAATTGGATATCTAAATTTCAATGAAAATAAAACATTAATTTTTAGCTTTTAAAATTCTGTAAAATATTAGTTGTAGCAATATAAAAAGCTATTTAGCGTACAGATTTTTAAAGAAAATATACTTCAATTTGTAGGAAAACAACTCTTACACTGATAACTAGCTAAAATCATTGAAAAAATTACATTTATTGGGTTTATAGCAATATGATAAGTAAAACTACTTGTATATATAAAATAACGCTACAGTTTACAAAAAACTATGAAAAACGCTTGCAATATACCTTTTATATCACAATAAATAACCTCTTACTCTTCTATTTAATAGCTTAATGTAATGTAAGCTACTTATAGGTGCAAATTATTCAAAAAAAGAGGATTTTATACTTCAATTTGTAGGAAAACAGCTATATATCACTGATAACTAGCTAAAATCATTGAAAAACCTACATTTTATGGGTTTATAGCAATATAATAAGAAAAACTACCATTTATATATACAAAAACGCTACAGTTTTAGAAGAACCTATGAAAAACGCTGCAATATACCGTTATATCACAATAAATAACCTCCTACTCTTCTATTTAATAGCTTAATGTTAATGTAAGCTACTTATAGGTGCAAATTATTCTAAAAAGAGGATTTTATACTTCAATTTGTAGGAAAACAGCTATATATCACTGATAACTAGCTAAAATCATTGAAATTATTACATTTTATGGGTTTATAGAAATATATAAGTAAAACTACTTGTATATATACAAAAACGCTACAGTTTACAATAAACTATGAAAAAACGCTTGCAATATACCGTTATATCACAATAAATACCCTCTTACTCTCTATTTATTAGCTTAATGTAAGTAAGCTACTTATAGGTCCAAATTATTCAAAAAAAAAGGATTGTATACTTCAATTTGTAGCAATACAGCTATATATCACCAATAACTAACTAAAAACCATTGAAAAGAACACATTTTGTGGGTATAAAGCATTATCATAAGGTATATTACTTCTATAATGATATAACACTACAATTATGAAGAAACTATGAAAACACGTATAATATACAATTGTAAACACAATATAGAGTCTCAAACTACTATTATAAGCTTACAGTAGTTTTAAAATAGCAATTTCTAATGAAAACAACTATAATTCCCCATTTGAATTTCTCTATCTAATCTCTATCGCTATTTCTTTGGTAAAAGGGCTGAATATGTCAATTTTCGACATTTTTAGCCCTTCAAAATACATTAAAACCGTGAAAAACGTTGTTTTTAAGAATAATTGATACATTAAACTACATGACAAAATACTATTTTAAGCTCATAATATTTGTAAAATATAGTTGTGTAAAAAGTGCTGAATAATGTCAAATTTTCGACATTTTTTAGGCTTTCAAATACATTAAACACTTGAAAAAACGTTGTTTTTTTAAGATTAAAAATTGATACATAAATTTTATGCAAAAATACATATTTTTAGCTATTAATTTTGTAAAATATAGTTGCAGCAGCAAATCTAAAAAGCTATTTAGCTACAGATATAAAGAAATATACTTCAATTTGTAGAAAAAACAACTCTTCACCACTGTAACTAGCTAAAATCATTGAAAACACTACATTTTTTGGGTTTATAGCAATATGATAAGTAAAAGTACTTGTATATATACAATAACGCTACAGTTTACAAGAAACTATAAAAAACGCATGCAATATACCGTTATATCACAATAAATAACCTCTTACTCTTCTATTTAATAGCTTAATGTAATATAAGCTACTTATAGGTGCAAATTATGCTAAAAAGAGGATTTTATACTTCAATTTGTAGGAAAACAGCTATATATCACTGATAACTAGCTAAAATCATTGAAACACTACATTTTATGGGTTTATAGCAATATAATAAGTAAAACTACTTGTATATATACAATAACGCTACAGTTTAGAAGAAACTATGAAAAACGCTTGCAATGTACCGTTATATCACAATAAATAACCTCTTACTCTTCTATTTACTAGCTTAATGTAATGTAAGCTACTTATAGGTGCAAATTATTCTAAAAAGAGGATTTTATACTTCAATTTGTAGGAAAACAGCTATATATCACCGATAAATAAGCTAATATCATTGAAAACACTACATTTTATGGGTTTATAGCAATATAATAAGTATCACTACTTGTATATATACAAAAACGCTACAGTTTACAAGAAACTATGAAAAACATTTGCAATATATCGTTATATTACAATAAATAACCTCTTACTCTTCTATTTATTAGCTTAATGTAATGTAAGCTACTTATAGGTCAAAATTATTCTAAAAAAAGGATTGTATACTTCAATTTGTAGGAAAACAGCTATATATCACCGATAACTAGCTAAAATCATTGAAAAGAACACATTTTGAGGGTATAAAGAATTATCATAAGGTAAATTCCTTCTATTAATGATATAACACTACAATTAAGAAGAAATTATGAAAAACACGTATAATATACAATTGTATCACAATATAGAGTCTCAAACTCCTATTATAAGATTACAGTAGTTAAAAATAGCAATTTCTAACAAAAACAACTATAAATCCACATTTTGAATTTCTCTATCATAAAAAGGCTAAATAATGTCAATTTTCAACATTTTTTAGCCCTTCAAAAATACATTAAAACACTTGAAAAAACGTTGTTTTTAAGAATAAAATTGATGCATAATTTTCATGAAAAATACATATTTTAAGCTCATAATATTGTAAAACATAGTTGTGTAAAAGTGCTGAATCATGTCAAATTTTGACATTATTTAGCATTTCAAAAATACATTAAAATACTTGAAAAAACATTGTTTATAAGATTAAAATTGATATCTAGATTTCATGAAAAATACATATTTTCAGCTATTAATTCTGTAAAATATAGTTGTAGCAAATATAAAAAGCTATTTAGCTACAGATATAAAGAAATATACTTCAATTTGTAGAAAAAACAACTCTTCACTGATAACTAGCTAAAATCATTGAAAAAATTACATTTATTGGGTTTATAGTAATATGATAAGTAAAACTACTTGTATATATACAATAACGCTACAGTTTACAAGAAACTATGAAAAACGCTTGCAATATACCGTTATATCACAATAAATAACCTCTTACTCTTCTATTTCATAGCTTAATGTAATGTAAGCTACTTATAGGTGCAAATTATGCTAAAAAGAGGATTTTATACTTCAATTTGTAGGAAAACAGCTATATATCACTGATAACTAGCTAAAAGCATTGAAAACACTACATTTTATGGGTTTATAGCAATATAATAAGTAAAACTACTTGTATATATACAATAAAGCTACAGTTTAGAAGAAACTATGAAAAACGCTTGCAATATACCGTTATATCACAATAAATAACCTCTTACTCTTCTATTTATTAGCTTAATGTAATGTAAGCTACTTATAAGTGCAAATTACTCTAAAAAAAGGATTGTTTACTTCAATTTGTAGAAAAACAGCTATATATCACCGATAACTAGCTAAAATCATTGAAAAGAACACCTTTTGTGGGTATAAAGCATTATCATAAGGTAAATTCCTTCTATTAATGATATAACACTACAATTAAGAAGAACCTATGAAAAACACGTATAATATACAATTGTATCACAATATAGAGTCTCAAACTCCTATTATAAGCTTACAGTAGTTTAAAATAGCAATTTCTAACGAAAACAACTATAATTCCACATTTTGAATTTCTCTATCAAAAAAAAGAGCTGAATAATGTCAATTTTCGACATTTTTTAGCCCTTCAAAAATACATTAAAACACTTGAAAAAACGTTGTTTTTAAGAATAAAATTGATACATAAATTACATGAAAAATACATATTTTAAGCTCATAATATTGTAAAATATAGTTGTGTAAAAGTGCTGAATAATGTCATATTTCGACATTTTTTAGGCTTTCAAAAATACAATAAAACACTTGAAAAAACGTTGTTTTTAAGATTAAAATTGACACCTAAATTTCATGAAAAATTCATATTTTTAGCTCATAACATTGTAAAATATAGTTGTGTAAAAGTGCTGAATAATGTAAAATTTCGACATTATTTAGCATTTCAAAAATACATTAAAATTCTTGAAAAAACATTGTTTTTAAGATTAAAATTGATATCTAAATTTCATGAAAAAAACATATTTTTAGCTATTAATTTTGTAAAATATAGTTGTAGCAAATATAAAAAGCTATTTAGCTACAGATATAAAGAAATATACTTCAATTTGTAGAAAAAAACCACTCTTCACTGATAACTAGCTAAAATCATTGAAAACACTACATTTTATGGGTTTATAGCAATATGATAAGTAAAACTTTTTGTATATATACAATATGGCTACAGTTTACAAGAAACTATGAAAAACGCTTGCAATATACCGTTATATCACAATAAATAACCTCTTACTCTTCTATTTAATAGCTTAATGTAATTTAAGCTACTTATAGGTGCATATTATTCTAAAAAGAGGATTTTGTACTTCAATTTGTAGGAAAACAGCTATATATCACTGATAAATAGCTAAGATCATTGAAAACACTATATTTTATGGGTTTATAGCAATATAATAAGTAAAACTACCTGTATATATACAATAACGCTACAGTTTAGAAGAAACTATGAAAAACGCTTGCAATATACCGTTATATCACAATAAATAACCTCTTACTCTTCTATTTATTAGCTTAATGTAATGTAAGCTACTTATAGGTGCAAATTATTCTAAAAAGAGGATTTTACACTTCAATTTGTAGGAAAACAGCTGTATATCACCGATAAATAGCTAAGATCATTGAAAACACTACATTTTATGGGTTTATAGCAATATGATAAGTAAAACTACTTGTATATATACAAAAACGCTACAGTTTACAAGACACTATGAAAAACGCTTGCAATATACCGTTATATCACAATAAATAACCTCTTACTCTTCTATTTAATAGCTTATGTAATGTAGCTAACTTTGGTGCAAATTATTCTAAAAAGATGATTTTTACTTCATTTGTAGAAAAAACAGCTAATATCACTGATAACTAGCTAATCATTGAAATTATTCATTTTATGGGTTTATAGGCTATATAATAAAGTAAAAATACTTGTATATTTACAATAACTCTACAGTTTAGAAGAACTGATGAAAAAACGCCTGCAAATACCGTTCTATCACAATAAAAACCTCTTACTCTTCTAATAGCTTAATGTAATGTAAGCTACTATAGGTTGCAAAATTGTTTCTAAAAAGAGGATTTTATACCAATTTTGGGTATGGAAAATAGCTATATATCACCATAAATAGCTAATATCCGTTGAAAACACTACATTTTTGGCGGTTTATAGCAATATGATATAAAGCTACTTGTATATAACAATAACGCTAGCAGTTTACAAGAAACTAGAAAAACGCTTGCATATACCGTTATAAATCACAAATAAATACCCACTCCTTACTCTTCCTATGTTAATTAGCTTTAATGTAAAGTAAAGCTACTTATAGGTTCCAAATTATTCTAAAAAAGGATTGTATACTTCAATTTGTAGCAATACAGCTATATATCACCAATCCTAGCTAAAACCATTGAAAAGAACACTTTTGTGGGTATAAAGCATTAGTCATAAGGTATATTCCTTCTATTAATGATATAACACCTAAATTAAGAAGAAACATGAAAACAACGTATAATATACAATTGTATCACAATATAGAGTCTCAAACTCCCTATTATACTTTCAGTAGTTTAAAAATAGCAATTTCTAAACGAAAACAACTATAATTCCACATTTTGAATTTTCTCTATCTAATCTCTATCTCTATTTCTTCTAAAACGGGCTGAATAAATGTCAATTTTCGACATTTTTTTAGCCTTCAAAAAACATTAAAACACTTGACAAAACGTTGTTTTTAAGAATAAAATTGATACATAAATTACATGAAAATACATATTTTAAGCTCATAATATTGTAAAATTTAAAAGTTGTGTAAAAGTGCTGAATAATGTCAATTTCGACATTTTTTAGGCTTTCAAAAATACATTAAAACACTTGAAAAACGTTTGTTTCTAAGATTTAAAATGATACATAAATTTTTTATGAAAAATACTATTTTTAGCTATTAATTTTGTAAAATTATATTGCAGCAAAATATAAAAAGCTATTTAGCTACAGATATAAAAGAAATATACGTCAATTTTAGAAAAAACACTCTTTACAGATAACTAGCTAAAATCATTGAAAACACTAGCATTTTTGGGTTTCTAGCATATGAATAAGTATAAGTACTTGTATATTATACATAACGCTACATTTACAAGAACTATGAAAAACGCCTTGCAATCATACGTTATAATCACAATAAATAACCTCTTTACCCTTCTATTTAATAGCTAATGTAATGTAAGCTACTTATATGTGCAATTTGCTAAAAAAAGGATTTTATACTTCAATTTGTAGGAAAACAGCTATATATCACTGATAACCTACTAAAATCATTGAAAACACTACATTTTATGGGTTATAGTAAAATATAATAATAAACTACTTGTATATATACAATAAACGCTACAGGTTAGAAGAAACTATGAAAAACGCTTGCAATATAACCGGTATAATCACAATAAATAACCTCTTACCTTCTATTTACTAGCTTAATGTAATGTAACTACATTATAGGTGCAAATTATTGTAAAAAGAGGATTTTTATATACTTCAATTTTAGGAAAACAGCTATAATCACTGATAACTAGCTAAATCATTGAAAACAACTACATTTTAATGGGTTTAATAGCAATATAATAAGTATCACTACTTGTATATATACAAAACGCGACAGTTTAGAAGAAACTATGAAAAAAAACGCTTGCAAGCATAAACCGTATATCACAATAAATAACGCTCTTACTCTTCTATTTAATAGCTTAATTGTAATGTAGCTACTTATATGTCAAATTAATTCTAAAAAGAGGATTTATCTTCAATTTGTAGGAAAACAAGCTATATATCACCGATAAATAGCTGATATCATTGAAAAACACTACATTTTTATGGTTTTATGCTATATGAATAATTAAAACTCTTCGTATATATACAATAACGCAACAGTTTACAAGAAACTATGAAAAACAGCTTGCAATATAACGTTATATTACATAAATAAACTCTTACTCTCTATTATTAGCTTAATGTAATGTAAGCTACTATAAGTCAAAATTATTATTCTAAAAAAAGATTGTATACTTCAATTTGTAGGAAAACAGTATATGATCACCGATACTAGCTAAAATCATTGAAAAGAACACTTTTGAAGGGTATAAGCATTATCATAAGGTAAATTCCTTCTATTAATGATATAACTCTACAATTTAAGAAGAATTTATGAAAAACACGTATAATATCAATTTGTATCACAATATAGAGTACTCAAACTCCTATTATAAGATTTACGTATTTCAAAATAGAATTTCTAACAAAACAAACTTATAAATCCACATTTTGAATTGCTCTATTCATAAAAAGGGCTGAATAATGTCAATTTTCGACATTTTTTAGCCCTTCAAAAATTCATTAAAACACTTGAAAAAAGTTGTTTTTAAGAATAAAATTGATACATAAACTACATGAAAAATACATATTTTAAGCTCATAATATTGTAAAATATATTGTGTAAAAGTGCTGAATAATGTCAAATTTCGACATTTTTTAGGCTTTCAAAATACATTAAAACACTTGAAAAAACGTTGTTTTTAAGATTAAAATTGATACATAAATTTTATGAAAAATACATATTTTTAGCTATTAATTTTGTAAAATATAGTTGCAGCAATATAAAAAGCTATTTAGCTACAGATATAAAGAAATATACTTCAATTGTAGAAAAAACAACTCTTCACTGATAACTAGCTAAAATCATTGAAAACACTACATTTTTTGGGTTTATAGCAATATGATAAGTAAAAGTACTTGTATATATACAATAACGCTACAGTTTACAAGAAACTATAAAAAACGCATGCAATATACCGTTATATCACAATAAATAACCTCTTACTCTTCTATTTAATAGCTTAATGTAATATAAGCTACTTATAGGTGCAAATTATGCTAAAAAGAGGATTTTATACTTCAATTTGTAGGAAAACAGCTATATATCACTGATAACTAGCTAAAATCATTGAAAACACTACATTTTATGGGTTTATAGCAATATAATAAGTAAAACTACTTGTATATATACAATAACGCTACAGTTTAGAAGAAACTATGAAAAACGCTTGCAATATACCGTTATATCACAATAAATAACCTCTTACTCTTCTATTTACTAGCTTAATGTAATGTAAGCTACTTATAGGTGCAAATTATTCTAAAAAGAGGATTTTATACTTCAATTTGTGAAACAGCTATATATCACCGATAAATAGCTAATATCATTAAAAACACTACTTTTTTTGGGGTTTTTATAGCAATATGATAATTAAAACTCTTCGTTATATACAATAACGCAACAGTTTAAAAAGAAACTATGAAAAACCTTGCAATATACCGTTATATTACAATAAATAACCTCTTACTCTTCATTTATTAGTTTAAATGTAATGTAAGCTACTTATAGGCCCAAAATTATTCTAAAAAAAGGATTGTATCTTCAATTTGTAGGAAAACAGCTATATATCACCGATAACTAGCTAAAATCATTGAAAAGAACACATTTTGGGGGTATAAAGCATTATCATAAGGAAAATTCCTTCTTAATGATATAACACTACAATTAAGAAGAAATTATGAAAAACACGTATAATATACAATTGTATCCCCAATTTAAAAGGTCTCAAACTCCTATTATAAGATTACAGTAGTTCAAAATAGCAATTTCTAACAAAAAAAACTATAAACCCAAACATTTTGAATTTCTCTATCATAAAAAGGGCTGAATAATTCAATTTTCGACATTTTTTTTAGCCTTCAAAAATTCATTAAACACTTAAAAAATGTTGTTTTTAAGAATAAATTGATACAAAAAATTTCATGAAAAATACATATTTTAAGCTCATAATATTGTAAAACATAGTTGTGTAAAAGTGCTGAATCATGTCAAATTTGACATTATTTAGCATTCAAAAATAAAATTAAAATACTTGAAAAAAACATTGTTTATAAGATTAAAATTGATATCTAAATTTCATGAAAAATACATATTTTTTAGCTATTAATTCTGTAAAATATAGTTGTAGCAAATATAAAAAGCTATTTAGCTACAGATATAAAAAAATATACTTCAATTTGTAGAAAAAACAACTCTTCACTGATAACTAGCTAAAATCATTAAAAAAAATTACATTTTGGGTTTATAGCAATAGATAAGTAAAACTACTTGTATATATACAATAACGCTACAGTTTACAAGAAACTATGAAAAACGCTTGCAATATACGTTATAATCACAATAAATAACCTCTTACTCTTCTATTTAATAGCTTAGTAATGTAAGCTATTATAGGTGCAAATTATTCAAAAAAGAGGATTTGATACTTCAATTTGTAGGAAAACAGCTATAAAATCACTGAACTAGCTAAAAACATTGAAAACACTACATTTATGGGTTTATAGCAATAAAATAAGGGTAAAACTACCAGTATATATACAATAACGCTACAGTTTAGAAGAAACTATGAAAAACGCGTGCAATATACCGTATATCACAATAAATAACCTTGACTCTTCTATTTAATAGTTAATGTATTAAGCTACTTATAGGTGCAAATTATTCTTAAAAGAGGATTTTATACTTCAATTTGTGGGAAAAACAGCTATATATCACCGATAACTACTAAAATCATTGAAATTATTACATTTTAGGGGTTTATAGCAATATAAAAAGTAAAACTACTTGTATATATACAATAACGCTACAGTATAGAAGAAACTATAAAAAAACGCCTGCAATATACCCGTTATATCACAATAAATAACCTCCTACTCTTCTATTTAATAGCTTAATGAAATGTAAGCTACTAATAGGTGAAAATTTGTTCTAAAAAGAGGATTTTATACTTCCCAATTGTAGGAAAATAGCTTAAAATCACCGATAAATAGCTAATGTCATTGAAAACACTACATTTTATGGGTTTATGCAATATGATAAGTAAAAATTACTTGTATATATACAATAACGCTACAGTTTACAAGAAACTATAAAAAAAACGCTTGCAATATACCTTTAAATTTTCCACATAAATACCCTCTTACTCTTCTTTTTTATTAGCTAATGTAATGTAAGCTACTTATGGGCCCAAATTATTCTAAAAAAAGGATTGTATACTTCAATTGTAGAATACAGCTATATATCACCAAAAACTAGCTAAAAAATTGAAAAAACACATTTTGTGGGTATAAAGCATTATCATAAGGTATATTCCTTCTATTAATGATATAACACTACAATTAAGAAGAAACTTAAAAAAACACGTTTAATATACAATTGTATCACAATATGAGTCTCAACTCCTATTATAAGTTTTACAGTAGTTTAAAATAGAAATTTCTAATGAAAACAACTATAATTCCACATTTTGAATTCTCTATCTAATCTCTATCTCTATTTCTTTTAAAAGGGCTGAATAATGTCAATTTTCGACATTTTTTAGCCCTTCAAAAATACATTAAAACACTTGAAAAAAATTGTTTTTAAGAATAAAATTGATACATAAACTACATGAAAAATACATATTTTAAGCTCATAATATTTTAAAATATAGTTGTGTAAAGTGCTGAATAATGTCAAATTTCGACATTTTTTAGCTTTCAAAAATACATTTAAAAAACTTGAAAAAACGTTGTTTTTAAGATTAAAATTGATACATAAATTTTATGAAAAATACATATTTTTAGCTATTAATTTTGTAAAATTAAATTTGCAGCAAAAATAAAAAGCTATTTAGCTACCAGATATAAAAATATACTTCAATTTAGAAAAAACAACTCTTCACTGTAACTAGCTAAAACATTGAAAAACACTACATTTTTGGGTTTATAGCAATTGATAAGTAAAAGTACTTGTATATATACAATAACGCTACAGTTTACAAGAAAAACTATAAAAAACGCATGCAATATACCGTTATATCACAATAAATAACCTCTTACTCTTTTATTTTAAAAGCTTAATGTAATATAAGCTACTTATAGGTGCAAATATGCTAAAAAGAGGGGTTTATACTTCAATTTGTAGGAAAACAGTATATATCACTGATAACTGCTAAAATCATTGAAAACACACATTTTATGGGTTTATAGCAATATAATAAGTAAAACTACTTGATATATACAATAACGCTACAGTTTGAAGAAACTATGAAAAACGCTTGCAATATACCGTTATATCACAATAAATAACCTCTTACTCTTCTATTTACTAGCTTAATGTAATGTAAGCTACTTATAGGGGGCAAATTATTCTAAAAAGAGGATTTTATACTTTCAATTTGTAGGGAAACAGCTATATATCACCGATAAATAGCTAAATTCATTGAAAACACTACATTTTATGGGTTTATAGCAATATAATAAGTATCACTACTTGTATATATACAAAAACGCTACAGTTTACAAGAAACTATGAAAAACATTTGCAATATATCGTTATATTACAATAAATAACCTCTTACTCTTCTATTTAATTTGCTTAATGTAATGTAAGCTACTTTTAGGTCCCAAAAATTATTCTAAAAAGAGGATTTTATACTTCAATTTGTAGGAAAACAGCTATATATCACTGATAACTAGCTAAAATCATTGAAATTATTACATTTTATGGGTTTATAGCTATATAATAAGTAAAAATACTTGTATATTTACAATAACGCTACAGTTTGAAGAAACTAGAAAAACGCCTGCAATATACCGTTATATCACAATAAATAACCTCTTACTCTTCATTTAAAAGCTTAATGTAATGTAAGCTACTAATAGGTGCAAATTGTTCTAAAAA
>JACEEZ010010258.1:0-10523 GCA_016584305.1 Chionoecetes opilio | reverse complement strand
CTCTCTCCTTCCTCTCCTTCTCATCCTCTCTCTCCTCTCTCTCTCTCTCCTCTTCTTTTCCTATTATTTGCCATATGAGGGGCATGAGAGAGAGCGAGAGCGAGGCGAGAGCGAGAGAGAGAGAGAGAGAGAGAGAGGAGGAGAGAGAGAGAGAGAGAGAGAGGAGAGAGAGAGAGATAATAATTACATTAACGGAATATGGCAGCAAGATGACTGCAGATACATTTTTGGCCAAGTAACACGCCTTTTAAAAAATTGCTAAGGGGTGTGTTGATGGATATATTCCATCCTTTGCTCCATATATATATATATATATATAAAAATATATTATATATATATATATATATATATTATATATATATATATATATATTTTTATATATATATATTATATATATATACGTATATATATATATAATATATATAAAATTAAATAAATATAATATATATATAAAAAATTTATATATACGTATCATATATATATATATATAAAAATTATATATATATATATATAATATATATATAATATTATTATATATATATATATATATATATATGTATATATATTATATAATATATTTATAATATATATATATATATATATATATATAAATATAATATAAATATAAATATATAATATATATATATATATATATAATATAAAATTAGGGTGTCCCAGGCTTGTATAGTAGAAAATCAAATAAGGGATATCAAGTCCAGCACATGCTGCTCTGGTTCCTTGTCAAATGAAAGTGATTCCACCAAATTTCGTGAAAATTGGGCAATATTTAATGGTCGCGCAAAAACGAACGTTTTTGATAGCTCCTCTAAGATTCGCCCCATTATCTGCATTCTGATCACTCTATCGTGTTCAGAAGAGCCTAGGTACGGGGAAACGAATGTGAAATATCTGTTATGTTTTTTAGTTATTTATTCCTACTCCAACACCTTCTTCTTGAGTTCCGCCTTCATTTTTTTAGGGACACGCTTTCGTGTGGAGGCGAACAAGCTTCAAGGGGAACTGGTTTGCCGTTCGCCCTCGTCCGGTTGCCGGGGAGGAAGCGTTGAATGAGGGCTATTCCTCGTTCGGGCGGGGTTTTGTTCGTGACCTTCAGGACACCAGCCCGCTTCTTCGCGCACTTGAAACACGAATCCGTGTTTCCATGTTTCAGACTCAGCTCAAGGAAGGTCGGTTGCTGGCCTCCTAGTAGACTTTTCAAGACCTGCATCTACCGCACTGAGCAGAGGCGGAGAGCGGCCTTTTTGAGATTGTTTGGGTGTCTTCGACTCGGGGCGCCGTGGATTCTCGGTCGTCGAAGGACGCTTCATCTCCTCTACCATCTCCGCCTTCTGCTCCGGGCTGATGCGGTCATCGAAGATGGCCAGCCCCGATCAGGTTCTCGGAAAGGTACCAAAAGATGGCGCCGCATGGCACTTCCGCGACCGACGCAACCCCATCGTCGCAGATCCTCTTCACGTCATGATGAAGTCCAGGTCGTTCTTGGCTGCGTAGGACGGAATCATTGCCTCATTCCAGTATTTCGCATAGACCATGGTCAAAAAGAACGCAATTTCGACGGATCCCCGCCGACTCCCCCCTTTCCCTCGCCTCCAGCTGGTCATGGAAGAGCATGATCTTCAAGCGTAGATGGCCTTGGCCCTCCATCTAGCCATGTGGAAAGCACCAGGAGCAACGGAAGGATGTAGGGACTCCTCCTCCGAGCTAGGCCACGCTGAGCAGGATGATCTCTTTGTAGTCTTCGCGTGATGATTCCCACAGTCAAGCAGACTTTTTCAAGGGACCGAGCATCTCAAGGGGGTGAGCTTCTTCGCGGAAAGACAGAGCGGTCGGTGTCAGGGACTGTGGTCGGCTCTGCTCAACGATAGGCCAACGATTTGGAGCCTCTTGAAAAGGGCGATGTTAGGGCCAGATGATGGACCCATGCAGCCTCGAAGACATCCTTCAGGACAACTTCCAGGATGTGGTGGCGGCATGCCAACCACACCAGGGGCTTCTCCAGTGCACGTTCCCAAACCTGATACACGCTCCTTGAACCATCCCCCTGTTGGCCGCTGTCGTGTCGAATGCCATTCCAAAGATGTTGCCCTCCAAGCTGCTTTCCCGCACCACTTCAAGACGGTTTCCCGCAACAGCTTGTCCTTTTCCGTCGGCCCAAAAACAGGAAAACCCAGAAGTTCCTCCGTATCCTCCCCGGACACCAAGACGGCCACCCTCCCCCTCCATGACCTTCCGTCCGCTAGACTGTTAACACTTGCCGTCCCAATGCAGGACCAAAGGGGCTTCAGGCTTGAAGGAGAGAGACATGGCAATCTCTTCGCGGTTCTTTCTCTGGCCCGGTGGATCGACGAACGGGACACAGTGATATGTTCGATGTCCCCCGCGGCCGAGGCTCATTGCGCAGCGGCGTAGGAGGATGTCGCAGCACGGATGAACAGATTGTCGCGCTCCCCAAGCAAGGGTTCAGCTCCTTTGGGGAGGGTTATTCTCACTTAGGAGGTCGACGGCGTGGACATTTAGCTTTGGGGTCGGAGCTTTGAAGTCGTCGTCCTCGTTTCTTCGTTGACGATGAGGGTGTAGTAGAAGACTCCAAAGCCACGTCACGATCAAGAGTGGATGACGAAGCAGCCGCGTCCTTCTTATTCATCTCCTCCATCCTTTTCTTTTCTTTTTACGGTTTGCTTCTCCCCAGTCCTCGCTTCAGCTTCTCGTCAACGCCAGCCATCGAGCAGCTCTGCCGGTCCTCCCTCTGAGCCTCCAAGAACGGGCCCTTTTCTTCCTCGGGGATCTTCGCTTCCATTGGCCTTGGAATGCGCGATGTCGACATGTCTTCGAGGCTGTCTCTGAAGATGCATCTCTTCATTTCTTCCGTCTCTGTCTTCCGTGACTTGGATTTCGCCAAGGCGCCGTAAATCCTTTGTACAGTTGAGGATCTTCTTCACCCCACGACAAACATCCGAAAGTCGGAATGTTCGCAAAGTCCCACACTTCCAAGACCTTCTCAGCGGTAGAAGCTGCTGCAGCAAAAAGAACCTCCTTCTGGATCTTGTGGTGGAACAAAAACACCTGGAGAACCTCGCTTCTCAACGGAAGACGATTCCCCGGGGAAAGACGATGTTTGGAGACTTCCTCCAGTAGCCATACCACGTCCGTAGATCGTCTTTCCACACGCCATCACGTTTTGATCTGGAAACACAAAAGAGACCAGAATAAGTTTTTTTATTTTACATCGATAAATACATACATAGGCATTAGCTACATTATTTTATAGTGAGGGAAATACAAGGGATACGGCAGGCACACACTTAAAACGACTAAGTTAAACACACTAAGATAGTTGTAATATAGATGTAGTGAGAAAAAAACCGACACAAAGAAACCACAGCGACAACGACACACGGGGAAAACTACCTCACTCTCTGACGCCGAGCAGAAAAACTGAACGAAATGCGCGACAGTAAAAGACGAGAGAGGAAGCTGAAAGTTTTCCTGTTGTTGGAACTTATCACGACGGGGAAAAAGGGCAACATGTGCGGGGAGTGTCTCCAATACACGTCGGTTTCTTGGGACCCCCTAATATATATATATATATATATATTATATAAAATATATATATTATATATATATTAAAATATATATATATATATATATATACATATAGTCCCCCCCTTGTCAATTTTATGGGTACGCCACGGTCTGTGGTGTGTGTGTGTATGTGTCGCGAGTGATGGTGATGAAACTACTGTAGTAGCGGCGAGATATACAGAGGTGATGAGCAATTGGTGGTGGGGGGTGTGGTGGTGGTGGTGGGGGTGGGGGTGGTGATGGTGATGGTGGTGGTGGTGGTGGTTGTGGTTGGGGTGGTGGTGGTGGGGGTGATGGTGGTAGTGGTTGGGGGTGAAGTTTGGTGGCAGTGGTGGCGATGGTGGTGGGAGTGGTGGCGATGGTAGTGGTGGTGGTGGCGATGGTGGTGGTGACGATGATGGGGGGTGGTGGTGGTGGTGGTGGTGGTGGTAGTGGATGCGATGGTGATGGTGGTGGTGGTGATGGTGGGGTGGTGTTGGTGGTGGGGGTTTGAGGATGCGATGTGGTGGTGGTAGTGGTAGTGGATGCGATGGTGGTGTGTGGTGGTAGTGGATGCGATGGGGGTTTGGGGTGGTGTTTTGGTGGTGTTTGGTGGGGGGGTTTGGGGGTGGTGGTGGGTGGTGGTGGTGGTGGTGGTGGGTATTTGGTGGCAATGGTGGTGGTAGGGGTTTGCGATGGTGGTGGCGATGGGGGGAGTGGTGGCGATGGGGGGAGTGGTGGCGATGGTGGGAGGGGTTTGGGCGATGGTGGTGGTGGTGGTAGTAGTAGTGGGGGCGATGGTGGTACTCGTGGGGGCGATGGTGGGAGTGGTGACGATGGTGGTGGTGACGATGGTGGTGGTAGTGGATGCGATGGTGGTGGTGGTGGCGATGGTGGTGGTAGTGGATGCGATGGTGGTGGTGGTGGCGAAGGTGGTGGTTTGGTGGCGATGGCATTGGGGTGGCGATGGTGGCGATAGTGGGTGGTGGTAGTGGTGGCGATGGTGGTGGGAGTGGTGGAATGGTGGTGGTGGACCGTGGTGTTTATTTTCCACGTTATCGCACACCTGACGTGACGCGGCCCCCACACCCAGTTGCTGTTTTCGTAACAAGAACATCTGTGCCCACTAACGGTATATTACTAGCACACAATAAGTAAACACAAATAACCCCAAAAAGACAAAACCACTAAAACATACAAGGGCAGAGAGAGTGTGACAACGATGTCAACTGGCTACCATTTTTTTCTATTTTCCCCATTAACATCAATGTTGCAAGGCTTTATAGACCGCGCCACCATCAATCCTCCGCCAATGCTGGTGCCTTTAATCGACCCATTGCCCCCTATAGTACTGCAGATAGGTGAATACATTGTGATTTTAATGATAGAACCCTTAAAACTTGGTACACAGTTAGGGCCATGCCTATGGGAAGATATTTGGCGATAGGGGCCATTGGCGATTTGTCCTGTGACGCAATTGGCGGCCATTTTCCAAGATGGCCGTCATCAGCTGTTATAGCCCTCTAAAATGTTGCTAAACTCTATTGTATGATAGTAGAACTGATTTATTGGTATATGTATATCTTATCAATAGTTTATATAAGTCTAGTATGGTAGAAAATTTCCCAAAATATAGTCTTTTAGGAAATCAGTCAGTGCAAAGTCCACGCAGAAAACAAAGTGCAGTGCACTGCAGAGCAGCGTTACGACAATTGCAGTGTCCTCTGCAGCCCTTCTTGCAACCACACGTAAGAGTTCCCTACAAGCTTTCGGGGCCCTTTCTGGTAGGGTTGTCCAGCATATTTCGTAGCCACCCTGGACCTTGTTCCACCCCCATTCAGTTGGAGATGGAAGCTCTGGAGCTGCGATCACATCTGTGCCCAGCAGTGACCAGCGCGGCCTGGTAGAAGCCCTCTTTGCTTTGGTATTGGTGGATTCTTGTCTGACAAGAGGAGCAGGTGCGATAGTAGTGTAGCCTTGGGCAGGCGTGCCATCGTCCCCTTAGTATCACTAGCACCATGTTGGTGACAATTGCCCGATCATCTCCATGAAGTTACTGTCGGGGGGTGTTGAAACAGAGATATACCAGTTCCATGGAATGAGTCATGTGCAGTAGTAGAGCTGGGGTTATGGTCAATGTTGTAAAACGCAGCTGTTGTGAAGAGCCCACCTTTCAGCTTAGGAGGACATACAGCTTTCTCTATACTGAAAGTGATGACAGATCTTGTTGCCTAGCTATTTGAAATGTCCCAACACACGGTCATATAAATGTTCGGGCCCCAGCTCATACAATTGTCCACAAATTCGCGCTTTCGAGTTTTTTTGTGAATCATCACGCCTAGGTAGATAGGCAAAGGTGTTTCCCGTTCCTGGCTGTGCCTGGTTGTACTTGTAGTCCGATTTTCCCGATGCCTTACCAAACTGTGTGCATCAGTAGCTGCGAAATGGTGAGAATGGTTGTGGCACTGCTGAGGAACTTGACTGTGCTTTGATGTTTGGTCCATTCAACACCATACAACTAATGCCACAAGAGAAACGGCACAGAATCTTCCTGAAATCTGGGTTCAAATTAACTACTGAATGGTTTTTCATTTTGAAGATGTCTTCCTCACTATGTTGGCAGCCCGGGCAAGATGAACAGCATCAATGTCAGCACAGGCTCGCATACTTTGATCAATGCGGATCCAACATCTTTTTTGGCAATAAGGACCACATCTTGCCTTGCTTATGAGCTGCAAATCTGGAAAATAGCCCAATATTCTGTCTCTGAGCTTGTTGGAGTGGATGCGTCCTACTACCTCAATCCCAAGTAACTTAAGTCAATGCTGTACAGGTTCACCAGGTCTTTGAGTTTAAAGACGGGTGCAGCTACAGCATCGTTAGGGGCCCTCTTCAATATAGTATACCAGTTCATCAATGCAATGCCTGGTTCACGGTGTCCACACCCAGACTCTTCAGATGTTCTTGTTTCTCTTGCTCTATTGCATAATGAGACCAGGCAGGGTAATGGTATTGGACATCTTGTGAAACTAGGTCTCCTTCACTCAATTTGGCAAGTAGTTGTCTGTCCTGCAATTTGAAGGCACATTGTTGGACAGGGCATAAACCCCCGAATTTGATGCTTTGCACAATGACCCTCCAGCTGGTGCAGGTTTGCCACAGAAGAAGCATGTTCCAATGGAAATACTTGTCTTTCCCAAACTTTTTACGGGTGAACTTCTTATAGTCATCTGCATCATCTTCTATGGTTCTTCTTATTCTCTGCACGCTGTAGTTTTGTTTTGTTTTTACCCAAGTCCACATGGGCGTTGGCCACTTGGCTTTGTAATGCTGTAGTGTTGCCTCAATGCCCTCACCGCATCAAGGCGTGATAGATTTAGAGTTCGTGGCAAACAACCAATCCTACTGAAAGCCACAAGAAGGGTTTAGCAATTGTCTTATCACCAGCTCCGTGTGTGCCACGTCTGGACTCAGCTGGACAGTGAAGCACCTCCGATGTTTTTTCCTGGGACAGAATACACTTGCTCCAGTCTGTTGTTAGACAATGTTGATGTACCAGGCTGTACAGGGTCCTCCACCTTGTAGATTTTCTCCATCGTTACACTGTTACACACCTGAAACAAAAAAAAAAAGATATGTTACACCAATTTTCTTATAACGCCCCTACTAAAATTACACAGATAGTGCTTTTTGATAATCGAATAAGGATATAGGGTATTATCAACCATAGTTTTACTTATATAAACTATTGCAAGATGTACTAATACCAAAATCAGTTCTCCTATCACTACAATGGAGCTTAGCTAACATTTCAGAGGGACTATAACAGCGGATGGCGGCCATCTTGGAAAATGGCCACCAATTGCGTCACAGGGCAAATCGCCAATGGCCCTATAGCCAAATATCTTCCCATAGGCATGCCCTAACTGTGTACCAAGTTTCATGCTTCTATCATCAAAGTCACAATTCAGCCAAATAATTCACATATCTGCTGTACTATAATACTACCCCTAACACCACGGTGACCCATACATGAATGAGTCCCAGGGGGAGATGCTCCAAAGAGTTACGGGACCGTAAGTATTACCCTAGGGGGTTTTTAACTCGTAGCGCCTCTACGGGTGATGCTCAAACCGTTTTCTCACTTGTTACGGGACCGCGAGGCTAAGGGTGGTCCCGACCATCCTTAGCTCCCTAAGGGAGTGAAATTTGAAGCGACAAGACATCAACAAACAATAAAATACAATTTGTATCACTATATTTTATGTTTATTGTGTATTATAGAGCCATTTCATGCTTGCCTGTTTGAAATGTGATGTGTTTATTGCATCATTGACTCCATATATATCATATTTAACATACAAAAACCCACACTTGTAATAAATTCCTATTAGGGCAAAACCTAATTAATATATTTAAAAATATATATCGGTCGACTTCTTGAATCAAAACGTATATAACTGTTCATCATACAAGTTTGGCCGCTATAGTGATGCGTGGTGGTGGTATCAAATGTCTGACGTACACACGCACACACACAAGCAAGGATATTATAAAGGTTATACTATCCTTGCCACACAAGTGTCAGGTGTCAGAGTGAGGTGTTAGCCCCCCCGTGTATCTTGTCTGACCTTAAGAGCGAACGCCCAGTTCTCGTCCACTATAACAGAGTACCGCCGGATACGGGATGGCCACGGATACGGCAGGCCTCGGTACGGCGCCGGCAAGGTCCATAGATGCTAATTTCGGGCACGCGGGACTCGAACCTAGGATCAGCGCATCAAGGTATACCCTGGGTACGTCTCTGTAATATTCAGAGGGAGAATATTACGCTGAAAGGCTAATATGGGCAATGTATTATTATAACAGTCTGGCGGCATTTGAAGTCTTTAAAATTTATTTTTCGGCTCCCTGACAGCTGAGAGCAAGATGATTGGCTAGATAAGCCGCGTCATGCGAGGCGCTGCTCTGTGATGGTCAGCAGAATTTCCCCCCACATATCCCTAGAATATCCCTAATTTCCCCACCCAGAGGCCACGATAACCGTACGGGAGTGACGGCTCGGTACGAGCATCAACCTCAACCCACCTTCGTAAGGTTATTGTAGCCATACACTCATAAGTTTCCTTACGAGGGATTTTCGAGCATCCCTGCCCAGGGTTGTCCCGCACCGGTGGCGGCGCCCTGACAGGGCCCCCCAGGGGGGAGGGGAGGCGAATGCTCCTTTCCCTCGCTAGCGTCTTCATAAAAAAATGGCACCCCTGCACGCAGCCCGAGCCACTCACTCAACAATATTTACTCACAGATGATCGACACATGGAGGCATCTCGACATCAAACTGAGATAATAATAAGTTGAGTAATCATAAGACTATGTTCTTTTTTGTTTTTATCTTGACAGTGTAGCCATTTTCAATCATTGCTTAATGGTGTGAGATCGAAATTGTTGCTTGGCTAAAAAAAAAACTAATAAATATGGAAAAAACAAATCGAATTGAAGAGAACATTTCAAATCACTTTGCTTACTATAATCTTCCTCCGTGATGTAACACTTTTTTGATATGCAAAGCAAGTACTTGTCGCCCGGAGCAATTGACCTCTTCTTCTGGTGTTTCCTTGCTTCATGAAAAAAACAAAATACCAGAACAGATCAAGCTTATTATCATCATTACAGTATTATTACTACTATTGAATTACCATCACCATCACTCATAATGATAATAGTAAATTTCAATAAAAGATAGCAAAAAAAGATAAAAGCAACAGGAAAAGAACAAAATATAATGATATATCAACAAAAGCAATGGAGTCGCTGTAATTGTCTTTGCATATTTGTTTGTCCAAAATTTTTTGATTTCCCATAGGTCCTATCATTACCATATGCTAAACCAATTACCATCCATCATTACCCATTAGTATAATCAAAGACTACTGTATACGTAGTCTTTGGTATATCCAACCCCCATTGCCAGTCATGGGCTCACCGCCCCGCCCTCATTACATACAGCTCTTTACAACCATCTAGTGCAGGTCATTATTCATCACAAATGGTCCACCCTCAATGAACCACATCCCCTATAACCAATTACCACATCCTGACACCATTTGTTACTCTATTGAACAAGTCTCATTCCCAGGCATCCCAAATGATATTTTATCTAAACATCTACTACCACAACTACTACTACTACTACCACAATTATAACACTATTACTACTACTATCACTACCATTATTACTACTACTATCACTACTACTACTACTACTACTACTGCTACTACTATCATTACCACTACTGCCACTACTACTAATAATAATAATAAATAATGATAATAACAATAATAATAATAATACAACTACTACTACTACTCGAGACACACTCATTGTCTTGGGCGACTTCAATGTACTACTGGCACTGTGAGAGATGGCTACGAGTTGTGTGTTGGTCCCCATGGCTCCGGTACCAGAAACACCACAGTTCTCTGCTTCTGAACTTTGCAAGGGCCAAAAAGGTTGAGATTGCAGGTTCATGGTATAGAGACCAGAGCTGCACCGCTGGACATGGTATAGTAATGCCGGAGGGGTAGCTAAGGAGATCGACCACATCCTCGTTAGTACTCGTTTGGGGGATCCTCCAGAACTGCAGGGTTTACCGGATGCTGAGTCTTTGGAACAGATCACAGACTTGTTGTTGCTACACTTAAGCTTCATGTCAAGTCCAGAAGAATCTCAAGAGGGGAACCATACTGTGTTTCATCTTGAGAAACTGAAGGACTTGACATGTGCTCATGAGTATGCGGTGGCAGTCTCAAATCGGTTTGATGTGCTCGGTGCTCTCGGGGATCCTTGTTTAAAGAAACTTCGTGGGTGATTAACCCCCTTTTTTCAAACGTGAAAACTTCCCCAAGGCTGGGCCAAGGGGAGGTATTGGAGAAAACCCCGA
>JACEEZ010010257.1:17500-42431 GCA_016584305.1 Chionoecetes opilio | reverse complement strand
CTGGTAGTGGGACCATACGTGTTAAGACTTTCTCAAAGTGTCAACGCAATTACAGCCAAATACAGAAAGAGGCTTTAGCTATCGTCTTCGCATTAAAAAAATTCCACCAGTATCTCTACGGGCGACACTTCGTGCTGGTAACTGATCATAAACTTCTACTTGCGTTGTTTGGACCCACCAAAGCTACTCCTGCCCTCGCTGCTAACAGGCTGGCTCGATGGGCATTATAGTTAAGTCGGCACGACTATTCCATCGAATATAGGAAAACTGCCCACCACGGTAATGCGGACGCTTCAAGTCGCCTACCTACCGGTACTGGCTCCTGTTTTGACGGGGAGGAAAGTGACAATGATGTGGACACGATTTGCGCCATCAACATGATAAACACCCAGATCAAGCTAGCAAACGCGACGACACTGCAGAAGGAGTCAGCCAAGGACAAAGTGGTATCAACGATCATGCGGCATTGTCGAGAAGGTTGGCCACCAGAGAGAAAGGAAGACAAGAACAGCAACGTGGAGAATTTATAGGTCTGGCGGATTCACTGTCAACGAGCAACGGATGCCTGCTGTATGGTTCCAGAGTGGTGATTCCCGCGAGCCTCTGTGATCATGTTCTCCAGCTTCTACATCTCGGACACTTAGGGATGCAACGAATGAAGCAGCTGGCTCGAACAGCTGTATACTGGCCGAATATTGATCGTGATATTGAGAAAACTTCCCGCAACTGTTCATGTGCCGAGCACCAGAATAAACCTGCGAAGCCAGCAATACACCCATGGATGCTGCCAGAAAAGCCATGGAGTCGTTTACACCTCGATCATGCCATCAGTTTCATGGGATACAACTGGCTGGTGGTGACTGATGCTTATTCTAAGTATCCCTGCATTCATTCTACGCAGTCTATATCATCCAAGGCAACAATTGATCTATTGGAGCAGGACTTTGCCCACTTCGGTTATCCACACACGCTGGTAACTGACAATGCTTCGAGTTTCCTCAGCGAAGAGTTCCAGACTTGGTGCAAGGAACGAAGCATCACTCACTTGACGGGAGCACCATATCATCCAGCAACTAATGGTGCTGCGGAACGCCTGATTCAGACCTTCAAGCAGGCGCTGAGAAAATCTTCGCTACCGCCAAAAGCTGCCTTACAGGAGTTCTTAATGCAGTACAGGCGCACACCAACTTCAAGTGGACTTTCACCAAGTGAACTACTGAACAATCGTCAGATGCGCACTCGGATTGACAGCCTACTACCATCTCCAACCCATGTGGCTCAAGGAAAGCAAGTTAAGGAGGCCGTCAGGCATTCACGTGGATATCACGCAGATATTCGATACGTCGAGATGTAATGTATATATGGACATTAATCCTACGATGAGAGTGCATGATGTTTATAAACAAAGACACACAGTAAATGATCTGCACAGAGTCTCGTTCACGAGGTTCAAGAGTTTCAGGGCATTCACTGGCTATTGAGACGGGACGGTGGAACAGGCGGGGGCGTGGTCGCCTTCCTGTGGAGGAGCGTGTGTGTGTATGTGGATCAGTCCAGACGGAGAGGCATGTCGTGGAGAGTTGTCCTGTGACTCAATATTTGAAATATAGTTACACATTTAACACTTTGGATGATTTGTCTTGCAATTTTAGTAATGATGTTATGTGCAAGATTGTTTATGATATATTGCGGGCGTATGATTAGTTGTGTAGTTGTTAAAGTGTGTTTTCGGAGTATATTATGTGTCTTGTAATCATACCCAATAATGTAATGGTTTGTTCATGATATTATAGTTGTTAGGGTTTGTTTCGGAGTAAGATTAACCTTCTTGGACTACAACTAGTTGTTATATTTATAATGATAGGTACCATTGTATATTTTACTGTAATCTTAAATTATGAATGTAATTATGTTTGCTTGTAGTCAATAAACTAAACTAAACTAACTAAACTGTGTGTGTGTGTGTGTGTATGTGTGTTTGTGTGTGTGTGTGTGTGTGTGTGTGTATGTGTGTGTGTGTGTTTGCTCTCCTCTCATATTCTTTATTAGTTGTTTTTTCTCCCCGTCTTCCTTTCCTTTTTCCCTTCTTTCCTTCCCTGCATTCTTTCCCTTCCTTTATCTACCATTCACCCATTAATACTTTTCCCTATACTATTACTATTACTATTTCTCTTCATTATCATCTCCCTCCTCTCCCTCCCTTCCCTCCTTCTCTCCCTTCCCTTAGGGGCCACATACTGTAGTGTGTTTTCTCCATTTCAGTGACTTCTTGATATTGTCTCTCCTGATCCCTGACCGTCTCTCTCTCTCTCTCTCTCTCTCTCTCTCTCTCTCTCTCTCTCTCTCTCTCTCTCTCTCTCTCTCTCTCTCTCTCTCTCTCCAATCAGTGTTCCTGTAAATTCAATTATCACAAAATGTATGGGCAAGATAAGGCACAAATTTCAATATAATCTTCTTTTCTATCTCTTTTTCTCCCCTACTTCCTTCCTTTCTTTTTGAATTCTTGGCCCAATTTCGTATATCGTATATTCGTATATTATTATCGTATCGGATATTCGTATATTGTTGTATTTCATATATCGTATTTAACGCAGTAGTATCATCCCCACATTAGACCCCCGCACTTGTTCCCGCCCACGAAACGTCCGCACTGCCGTGTCTGGAAGCAGGTTCGGGGGTTTGACCGTCCAAACGAGACATGTCGAACATGAATGCGAACATGGCCGTAGCAATGTTTCGAACATGCCTCAAAACATGATTCCGTACCGTGTGGCCGAGCCTTTTCGTACATGATCCCGTCTGACCCGGGTACTTAGCGAGTGTTGAGTAAAGAAAATGAGCAAATGAGAGAGAGAGAGAGAGAGAGAGAGAGAGAGAGAGAGATATTCGTCAACCTTGTAAATCAACCTGTAAGTCAATTTTGTAAGGTAAAGGTAAAGATGGGAGCATACGGTATGCTGTGCATGACATTCGGTGCTCATCTCCGTGGCATTAGCCCTTAGAGCCTGTGGTGGGTGAAGATCTGCTACCCCGGGACACAGGACTAGTGTGACACCCGGGTTACCACAGTTACCTTCCCCAGGTTACCCCAAGTACCCATTTAACAACCCCGAAAGGAAGGAAGAACAGCTGGTTTGGCTGGTCGCCGACTTGCCCTGGCCTGGATTCGAACCAGGGCCCGCAGATTCGTAGCCAGGCACGCTAGCCACTGCACCACGGAGGCGACAGATTTTGTAAGTCACCTGTAAGTCACACCTGTTACTCGACTCATGAGTCACCTGTAATTCAATACGTAAATCATGCTGTAAGTCACCTGTAAGTCGATGTTTACATAAGTAATTTCCAAATCAATCTTTTAGTCACCTGTAGGATCACTCACTTAGGCTTATAAGTCACCTGTTGCTGCATTAATGTTTCCCGTAAGTCACCTGTTGTTGCTATAAGTGATTCATAAGTCACCTAATTCAAGTTTTGAGTTAGTGACTCATTTCATTTCATTTATATTTTGACTACATGACTTATTTAATTTTTTAATTTTTTAATTTACAAGTTATTCGCAAACGTATTTTATCCTCTTTTCTCTATCATTCAATATCCTCTTATTTCTCCTTCATTTATCTCCTTCCTTTAGTCTTTTTCACCACTTTTCTATCACCTCTTTTACGTATTACCATTCCTCTTCATTTCTTCTTCAATCAAAAGGCGTTTTCTGCGGGGGTGCAAGAGAAATTTTGCTTGCAAGAGAAAAAACTTCGCTTGCTCAAATTTCGCTTGCTGTTCAATCATCCTGAGAAGATTATTGCCCGACCCGCAAGAAATTTCTTGCGGGAGCAAGCGAAGAAGTGAGTGAAGTGCGTCAGCGTTCGGCTGACGTGGCGATGCTTTCTGCTTCAATAAAAAAATGACAACAGTGTACTTTCGACAAAATCAATTACACTTTCTTATTTTAATGTCTCATCATAAGAGTTTGAATCAAATAAGGGAGGTTGCGGCCCTTTTAATTAAGGATAATATAATCGTTACAGCTGTATATATTGCTTTATACGCATTCGAACAGCTGGAGGTAAGCATTGGAATGTGCGACTTGTCAACAAAGCCGTGTTGACCGAAAATCAACAGCTTCACACACCTCACTCTTACCCAATTTGCTGACAATACCATTGATATTAAGAAACACAGAGACAATTATCGGCTTCCTAAGGAAATTTTGCATCGCATTAGTATATATTTATAACTAATGTAAGTACAGGTATACGAAAACAAGAGTTAAGTAATACAGTGCATGAACATTTTTTTCCACTTGTTTGGCTTCATCACTTCATTGCTTGGCTACTTATGATTACATTAAATTTCTAAGCACGTTTCCTGAATCTGCACACTTTTCTGACTATGACGGTATAGGTTACGTCCCAGTGTGAAAATATCTAGAGGGTCAAAATAGTCATTTGATCTTGGTTTTGCTTACATCTCAGCCGCCGCGTTGCCTTCTCATGAAACAAGCGACGGTCGAACGTTTTCTGCGGGGATACAGCAAGAGAAAGGTGACCGCTTGCAAGCGAAATTTCATTTGCTCCCCAGCAAAAAACGTTTTTAAATGTTCTCTTATCATAAATTTCCTCCTAGTATTTACGCCTTTCTGCCTCCTACTCTGTCGTCCCTATCATTCCGTGTCTTTTATTCCTCCCCTTACCATTCCTCTTTCCTCTTGAAACTCTTTGTACTTTTCTTTCTTATTTTGACACTTCGAATCTGTTCACGCGTTTCATTCTTCTGTCTTTATTATTGTTCTGGTTGGAACTAGAGCGAGAGATTGACGTCTCTCTCTCTCTCTCTCTCTCTCTCTCTCTCTCTCTCTCTCTCTCTCTCTCTCTCTCTCTCTCTCGGGAAGTGGTTCATTCAACTCTCCGATCTCATGAAGCCTCAAACGACACCTTTGCTTCGTTACACTATCCTTTAGAAGCAGTCCATCTGAAGCAAGTGTTCTGCGTTATTTTAATCTTTTCCGCTTATGTTCCCTTTTGGCGGCCTACTGGGTGTGTTTCTGGTGGGATGGGTTTATGTGTGACTCACTGTAGGAGGGTGAGGGTGTCTGGGTGTGGCTGCGGGAGATGTGTGGGGATCCTTAGATAGCGACCTTTGGCATGTGGGTCCCGGGGCGGAGCGAGCGGTGGCTGGGATGTTAGTGGCCGTGGTGATGGTTTAATATGTTTTAGTCTCAGTGGCGTGTGTCCCTTGGTACGAGGAATAGCAGGGTGCTGTCGTGGCGTTGTCGTGGTGTGTGCGAAGCGTTGACTGTCAGTAGCGGTGATTTCTCGCTCCTTTCAACGTTAACGTATTTAAGAAACTCAATATTTGTGGAACTTTTGATTTCAAGAAGGAAAAATATATGAGTTCATGACCTTACTTAACTTTTTTTTACTGAACTTTTTCCTGAAGAACTTTGGGTGAGGTTGTGTGCGTGTGTGTGCGTGTGTGAGGAAGGAAGGAAAATGCTTGTGTTACTCTCCAAAGTCTTGCTGTGTTTTTCACCTCAATCGTACAGGTACTAAGATATATAGTTTACCGTGTGTGTACCTGGTGTTGTGTTTGCGTCCGTGTTAGTGTTTTTGGTGGCGCTTGTGTTGTATCTGATGCAAAGGTGGAGGGTAGTTGCTCATGGTGGGTGTGCGTGTACCTGGTGGGGGGGTGCGTCCGTGCAGTGTTGTGGTGCTGTTGTGGTGTTAGTGTTTGTACTTGATGCAAGGGGAAGGGTGGTGCATTGGTGGTGTCCTTGAAATGAATGAAACAAGGTGGAGGTGGTGTTTGTAGTTTTAGGCAGGGTGGGTGGAGGTGTACAGGGAGAGAGCGAGGCAGTGTTTGTAGGTAATAATAGGTGCAGACAAGTGGCATAGGGACCAGGGGGAGGGCAGTTGTGTAGTTTTAAGTGGTCATAGTATGCAGGGTGTTAGTGATTAGGTACAGGGTAAGGCAGGGCTTGTCAGGGACGGGTGAGGGCAGGGTGGTAGGGATAGGGTGAGGCAGGGTGTGTAGGGATAGGGTGAGGCAGGGTGTGTAGGATAGGGTGAAAGGCAGGTGTGTTAGGGATAGGGTGAGGCGGGGTGTTAGGGATAAGGGTGAGGCAGGGTGTGTAGGGATAGGGAGGGTAGGCAGGGTGTGTGGGATAGTGTGATGCAGGGTGTGCTAGTAATTGTAATTCGGGTGTCAAATGTCCTCATTATAATCTCACCAAGACAGCTACAATGGGCGCCTGCAGACATTGGACTCCTCACATATTAATAATGTGCTTAAAAGATACAAAGGGTGCAGGGTGTAGGGGCAGGGTGAAGGGTGACGAAGGCAGGATTTAGGGTGAAGGGTGGAGATGCAGGTGAAAGGGTGTTAACGGCGTGAAGTAGCTGTCTTTAGTGTTCATAAGACACATGAAGGAAATACGAACTATGTTTAAAGAGATGCAAAGTTGTAGAAACAAAATTGAAGTAAAAAGAGAAAAAAAAGGAAATTTGTCGTTGCTCACAGTTACTCACGTGTGTGAAAATAAATAATAGAAAAAGATGTAAATATGAATAATAGAAAACTATAGATATGAATGTTATAATTAGTATAATATAATAAGAGAAATGATTAGAAAGAAATAGAAGATAATAGAAAACACACTATGGTCCATTCCATCATGGTTAATTGATGTATATCAAAGCCAAAATATATAGATCTGAGAGCTGGCGTCAAGTGCATTAAAGGAATACAAAAGAATTATAGTCAAAGCTCCAAGAATTAACGTAGAAATATTATTCCGGAAAAAGAAAACATAAAAGAAAAGATTCTGAAATGCCAAACAAAATAAGGTAACATTTTCATGCAACTATTGAAACTTACGTTCACCTCACCTTTACCCTCAACCCCTCCTCTTCCCTTCCTTCCCCCCCTCCTCCACTTCCCTTCCCTCATCCCTCCTCCCCCCCCCCTTCCTCCCTGCTTTCCTCAATTTTCTCCCCACCCTTCCCCTCCTTCTCAAATCCCCCCTTCAACTTCCCCTCCTTCTCATTCCCTCCTTCCCAAGCCCTCCTCGCCCCTCTTTTTCTCTCCCCTCCTCCCACTACCCCTGCCCTCCTCCACCCCTCCTTCCTCTCCTACCACCTCCTTCTCCCCAACCCTCCAACTCACATCACACAATCCTTATTTAGTGAATATTTTTTGTTCTCTCTCTCGTCTCTCTCTCATCTCGCTCTCTCATCTCTCTCTCATCTCTTCTCTCCTTCTCCTCTCTCTCTCTCTCTCCTCTCTCTCTCTCTCTCTCTCTCTCTTCTCTTCTCTCTCTCTCTCTCTCTCTCTCTCTCCTCTCTCTCTCTTGACGTTAACAACGATTACATGTGGGTATTTATTAAGTGGGGTATACAAGTTTTTTTTCTCTTAAATCATCCGTTTTTTGTAACTTAGTTTAATATTTGTCTATATATTTTACTTTTTATGCATAAGGATTAGTATTGCAGCTGTTTGGCGTCTGTTTGTGTGTGTGTGTTAGATAGAGAGAAGAGAGAGAGAGAGAGAGGAAGTGAGAGAGAGAGAGAGAGAGAGAGAGAGAGAGAGATAGAGAGAGAGAGAGAGAGGAGAGAGAGAGAGAGAGAATTGTCTGTTACGGAAAATTCTCTGTTTAGAGTAGGGCAAAGGAACTGTTGAAAATGGTGAGCTTAGTAATATTGAAGTAAAACTCTCTCTCGTCTTCTCTTCTCTCTCTCTCTCTCCGATCTCTCTCTCTCGATCTCCTCTCTCTCTCGTCTCTCTCTCTCTCTCATCTCCTCTCTCTCTTCTCCTCTTCTCCATCTCTTCATCTCATCTTCTCTCTTCCTGACCAGTTTAACAAGCGATACTGTGGTGGTATTTATTAGTGTGTGTGTGTGTGTGTGTGTGGTGTGCGTGTGGGTGGTGTGTGTGATGTCTGTGTGTGGAGGTTTGTTTGTGAAAAATATGAAGACGTTGCCGGCGTCCAGTGTAAGGTGTCTTGCTGGTTCAGGGGCATATTCTTCAAGCTCCTTTCTAACGAGACAAATATTCCCTTCAAAAGACGAAAGAAAGAAAAAATCCCTTTTAAATCACAACAAAAAACTTTCTATAGACTAATAAAGAAAAAAACTAATTCTCTTAAAAAAATGAAAAAGCCTTCCCATGCCAAATACTCCGCTGAGGCGATCCTTAACTCCGTGGGGCTATGCCAAGCCGCCGTAAGACTTCTTGAACATTACCCGCTTATCATGGTGGGGACTGCGTTCAGTATGGTAAACTTTCCAGATCTCAAATGATCCTCGCCGCCGCATGAACAGACTGTACTGTTTTCATCTATAGAGCCTCCAAACCCTGGACCTTGGTCTTGGCCAGGAGACCTCAAGTCCCAAAGGCTTTGCCTCCTCATGCAGTGCCTCAAAGATCCATCACCAGGACCGCCAGAGACTGAGCAAGATTACTGCATATCGCACAAACAAGATTATTGATCTTGGTGTTGCCGAGTCTCTGATGCTCCACATCACTTTGATCTCACTTTTGCCTACTAAATACCCATCATACAAAGTGCTGGAAAGTGATTGGGCAATGACTCACCCTTGCCTCACTGCTGTATTCACAGTAAAGCAGCTGGAAATACACCTCCCCCACACTTTCACAACCCTCTCAGTCCCAAGCCAGACACACACAGTGTGATGACACTCGCTCAGTATTTCATTTAGAAAGTGGTCGGATTGAAACCCACGACAATAATAGGAACTCTTGATCTATGACAGAGAGAGAGAGAGAGAGTCTTGTTAATTACTCCTCTCCACTCTCTCATCTTACTCTACAGCCTTCCTGCAAACAAAACCCTAAAACTCGGGTGTGTTTTGGGTGTGTGGGTGTCGGTGTGGGTGTGTGGTGGGTGGGTGTGAGTGTGGGTGTGGGTGTGGGTGTGTGGTGGGTGTGGGTGGTTGTTAGGGGGTGTGGGTGGGTGTTATGTGGGTGTGGTGGTGTGGTGGGTGTAGGGGGTTGTGGGTGGGTGTATGGGGGGGGGTTTATTGTGTTGGTGTGGGTGTAGGGGTGTGGTGTGGGTGTGGGTGTGGTTATGTGTGGGTGTGGGTGTGGGTGGGTGTAGGGGGGGGTGTAGGGTGTGTGTGGGTGTGGGGTGTGGTTTATGTTGGGTGTGTGTGTGTGTGTGTGTGTGTGTTGTGGTGGGTGTGTATGTATGTGTCTGTGTATTTTATCCACTAGTTTAAGTGAACGGATAGAGTGAAATTACCGAACTACTTTCAGAATAAAAAAACCGAAAATATCGGATGTTGTAATACACTTAGACGAGGCAGTACGAATGCGTCTGATAAATCTAACTGGAGAATGGAAGAGAGGGAGAAAAAAGTCATACCTTCTATTTTTCTTTATATTCTCTCCCCCCTCCGTCTCCACTCCCTCTACCCTCTTTGTTTCTCCCTCCCTCCCTCCCTCCCTCCCTCCTTCCCTCTTGCCTCCAGTCTCCCTCCTAGGATCAACTTCTAACTCGCGATATGTCAAACTTTTTCCGGTTTAATCTCCTATTCTATTTTCGTTCTCTTGCGGAATCCTCGTGTTCATTTTTACTACATTTTTTTACTGGAACTTTTTGGTTCTCAGAAGTTTCTCGTCATTTCTGTGGTTTTGCATATTTTTTTCCAAGCCTTTGTTCCGTTCTTGTCGATTTTTTCACCTGATTCCTCAAAATTTTCTTTATAAGGCTGTCCAGCAATTGTGTTATTCCTTTCAACGGCGTGATTTAATGCATAAAAAGACAATTGTTTATAGTTTTTAACCCTGAAATTCCTTGCACATAACACATTTTTTTTTTTTTTTTGGCAGATTAAACAAATTACCAAAAAATATAGCGATCTTACCGTATGAAATTCTTCTACAGTATTGAGTGATTCTTTTGCAATTTTGGATTGTTAAAAATTGATACAACCAAAAAATTATACATCCAGATAATGAATGAATATGTATGTGTTTTGATAGCTTAATAAAATAGGAATAGTAGAGGGTATGTGTGGTGTGTTTTGTGTGTGTTGCATATTGGACGGTTTTTTCCCTCTGCCACCACTATCAGCTTAATTAGTGGCCATTAATAAGTGAGTTGCAAGAGCTGCTAGACATGGCACTGCAACCCATGCACGCACTACTCATACCACACTCACGACACACATAAATCCACACACACCACGACACATACGACGCCACACACATATATATAATTATATATATAGATATATATATATATATATATTATTATATAATATATATATATATATATATATATTTAAAACGCCTCATGCACATACTTATACCACACACAACACACACACACAGCACACACACACACACACACACAAAGACACACACCTATATTACGCACTCATAACCATACTTATACACACAATACTCCATCCACACTACTACACCTTGCCTAGTCTCCAATATAACGCCATTCTGTTTGCGCCGACAATGTTTTTTTTTTTTTTTTTTATGAAGTATTGGTAGGAACCGTAAATGTTGCAGTATTTACCTTGGAGTGGACTCGGTAAAACTTGGGCAATTTTACCTTCCGAACAAGAAGCTTGCAATATTTACCTTCGAACACAGGAAGAGACTTGCAATATTTACCTTCCGAACAAGGAAATCTTGCAATATTTCCTTTCCGAACACAGGAAGACTTGCATATTTACCCTCGAACACAGGAAGGACTTGCATATTTTACCTCCGACACAGTAAGACCTTTGCATATTTACCTTCCAGACACGGAAAACTTGCAATATTACCTTCCGACACAGGAAGACTTGCAATATTTACCTTCCGAACACAGATAACTGCAATATTTACCTTCCGAACACAGGAAGGCTTGCATATTTACCTTCTATTTTACTCAGGAAATGTTTGTAATCTTCACTTTGGAGTAGCACAGTTAATCGTTGCAATATTATCTTACAAGGAGATACGGAAATCTTGCAATTTAGTTTGAAAAATGAGAATGCAACATATATTAAAATATTGCCAGATTTTAATAAAAAACCTATGCAAAGACTATATGTAACATTCTTTTTGAGAAATTAAGAAGGAGTCATTTTAGAAATTAATATATTTATGCGTTACCTTAATATCTAAGATAGGTTTTTCTGATGCATCTTGTATTCAACACTTTAAATACTGCTATCTTGCTTATCAACTTAGTTTTGACTTTTCACACATGCAGCAATTGGCCAGACTTATAAAAAACAACCTAAAATAATAGGAAATATATTCTCTTAATTTTCTCACTCTAAATATGAAGTTGTAACGAATTATGAAAAGGTCCTGCTTCTTTAGTAGCTGAGCTGTTTTTGAATCTTTAGTCTCTTAATTGAAAGGTATTCAAGTTAAGATTTAGGAACAACAGGATAGGTGAAAAATGGTCGTAATTTTCGCATATGCCTCTTACTATTGTGTCAAGGCTGTGCTTTTTGTGAACTTTTTTATTGTTAGCGTTTTCCTTATAAGTGACACATTCGATGTGGGAAGATCGTGTACTATGTCCAAGAATTTTTTTTACACACCACACACACACACACCCACACACACACCACACACACACACACACACACAACACACACACACACACACTCAAAAAAAAAAAAAAAACAACCGGATAAAAACCCACCCCCCCACCAAACCCAAAAAAAACCCCAAACAAAAACACATCCAAAAACACACCACACACACCAACACACCCACACAACACACACCACACACACACAAAACCCACACACACACACACACCAACACAAAACACCACACACCACCCAGATGGTAAAGTTATAGCGTGCTGGCCTCCATTCTGTGGTAGGGGTTCGAATCCTCACTGCCCCGGGGATTTTATGACAATTCGGGGGGTTATAGTCCCCTTGAAAAGGGGACGGGAATGTGTGGTTTGGGCCCCAGCTTTGGGCCAAAGATCGGTAAAAATAAGTCCAAGTCGCACCGGGAGGGTGAAATAGCGTCCGAGTCGGACTCCGTGGACAAGCCATGGTAATAACACACCCCAACCCCACCCCCAAAACCCCACACACACACACACCACCCCCAAAAGATACACACTCTTCCAAAATCTCTTAAAAATTATTAAAATCTTGAAAAACAAAAACCAAAGGGGGAGAAGGGAGGATATGAAGGACTTGGGGTGTTTTAGAAATATTTTAACCCCCTCCCCCCCCCCCATCCCGCCTGCTTCCCATGTGAGGGCTTCACTATCCCTTTCTGCCGACACCTAAACCAACGCCCCCCGAAGCAGTCCTTTTTCCACCCCGCGGCTCGTTTAAAGCTGTCTCATATCACGACTCCACCGCCCTAGATCGATCCCTCTGCCCCCCCCACCCCTCACCCGACCCGCCCCAAATAAAGGCAAAAAAAACGAGGAGGAGGGGGGGGAACAAAAATAACAGAAGAGCTTGTTGGTCTTGACGGGGCTTTTGTGATAACATGCTAAAAAATTTTAGTGGCATAGGAGAGTGGGGGGGAAAGGCTCCTCATCCTTTAAAATTTTTCAAAGTAAAGTAAACTCTCTACTCAGTGCAAAAGAAACAAAATTCTTACTAATGCCCGGTTTTCATCACAGACTTAAAATAATTTTTCAATGTCAAATAGTCAATCGATGGAAAAATTTTTCCGGGTATTATCTCGAACAGCACAAAACTACTTTAAATAGCCTTGATCTACTTAAAAGTAATTAGGTTTTGATTTGCCCCCTTACTAAAACTTTTAAAATTCCTAACCTATATAAATTTCCCAACCCATCAGTTTGGTTAGCAAACATTCCTTAATTCTTTTTTTTAAAAATTTCCCCATACCAATTTTCTATGTGGGGTATGGTATCCTTCCAGCTGTTTCCTGTCGACCGCCCCGGAGGGTTAAATGGGTGGGGAGCAGACATTTGTTGTGCTATCCTGCTCTCTTACGTTTGTTTGTTAGTGTATTACACTATTGTAATACCGATGTCCCGGGGGGAGTTCGACCAAAATCAAAACTCTCCTATGCCTCAGGCCTATAGGCACAACGTTTAAAAAAAAAAAAAAATGTATTTAGCAGTACCCTCAGGTACCCTTTTATGTTTTCCCTGTGGGCCTAAAATTATCTCTTTCACTTAAAAACCTTACTTCCCGGGTTTTCAAGGGCCCTTTTTTTCTTTTCAAATTTCCCATTTTTTCCATAAAGAGAAATATATTTAGGAAAAATTTACACAAACGAGGGCCATGGGCGTTGTGTTTTTCTTCTTGTATTTTTTTGTTTCCCCCCGCCACCAAAACCTTTGCCCCCCCGTAATTTTTAGGCATCGGGGGAATTTTTTTCTGGGCCTAAAAATTGCTGTGTCACCCGTTCATCTAAGGGGTTTGGAGTTTTTTCAATTCTGATTATGGTGTTGCCCCCGGGTGGGGCACGAAATTCATTGGTATTCCTCTATCCTTTTTTTTTTCCCTGCTCTCTCTTTTCTCTTTTCTCCCGTTATTTTTTTCTTTCCCCTTAGGTAAGTATGCACCTCTTTCATCTTATTTTATTTGCCTCTTTTCCTTGTCTGTTTTTCTTTCTTTGCATTCATCATGTTTTCTTCTAATGAAATAATAATATTTTCTTGCCATTTGTCAGAATATCTTTCTTCCCATTTTGCCTCTTCTTTCTGTTCCTCTTTTTCCACTAATTTTTTTCACCCCCCCAACACAAGACTTTGTATAGTATTTTTATTTCTTATGTTTCATATTTCTTCCCTTGTTATTCTTTTCCTTTCTTCCTATTTCTTTTCACCTCCTTTCATTTATATATCTCCCTCATATTGCATTTATGTATGCGTTGTGATATATTTGTTGTTTGTTTCATGTTGTTTCATACATTATACATGCATTTCTTCCTTACTCTTTACTTCCTTCTTTCCTTATTTCATTATTATTTCCTTCTTTCCTTCAACTTTGCTATTTTTTTGCCTCTACACGTTAAGTAATATGGTAGAAACAGTCATACAGACAGCTCGTTTGGCCCATAGGGTTGCTGATGTCAGTTCTTCTTTGTACATCTTTGTATTCCTATTTAGCCTTTCATCTATTGCTTATCCTTCTCTCTTGTGTGTCCATCCTGGTTTTTTTTTTTTTCTCTCTCTCTCTCTCTCTCTCTCTCTCTCTCTAGAAAGAAAAGCATCAAGGCAAACCATACATTACACCACCTATTAAAAAGTTGATCAAACAACGGAATAAACTACAAAAGCTATATGCAAAATGGCCTTTAACATATAAAAATAACTTTTAAATCTTTTAGAAGATAATTGGACGGCAACATAGAACAGCAAAGAAATTATTATAAAACTGATTTACAGCTCAATGGCTGGGGATCCTAAAAAATATGGGACATAATCAACAACCTACTGGGTAAAAATAAACTAGATATCACTCTTTTCCTTGTCAATGGCGATACAATCACTGATAATCAAGATGTTCAGGTCATTTAATAATCATTTCAGCAGTATAGGTAGCACACTTGCTAATAACATTCAGATACATCAAGGACCATTTACCCTATATCTTCCAGAACCACTTTACCCCCTTTTTTTCTTTTTTTATTTAAGACCTACAACCACCACTGAATAAAACAGTAATTGCAAATATGAAAGTTACATCTTCTGCCATGAGGAATAAAATATGAAATAATAAAGAATGATCTGAATAATTCACCATTTCTAGTATTCTATAATAAATCATTTCAAGAGGTTACCTCTTTCCAGAATCGGGAATGAAAATGGCTCGAATTGTCCCTTTGTTGGCAAGGAAAGGTGACAATTCTTTAATGCAAAATTATAGACCAATTTCCAATATTGCCAAGCTTTATGTAAGTTTTGAAAAATTAATGGTAATGCGATGAGTGGGTTAACCTCCTCAAAACACTCAATTTTATTCCAACTCAAGCATGGATTCCGTCCCAGTTTTCCACTGAATTAGCAGGTCTAACCATATCTGTCAGAACATTTACAATGCACTGGACAATAAAATGCTACAATAACAGTTTTTTGTGACCTCACAAAAGTCATTTGACAACAATTTCTCACGAAAATCTTATTACACAAACTTATCTATCTATGGAATAGTGGTAGTGCTCACAATCTGGTTCAAAGTTATTTAGTCATAGAAAGCAAATATACATCATATAATAATACATCATCTCCTATAATGACATCACATGTGGATACCCGCAGGTTCATTCCTTGGTCCTGTGCTTTTTTTAATATACATCAATAACATCATTCGTAGCAGTAATAACCTTGATTCATGACTTTTCGCTGATGATACCACAATTCTTTATTCAAGCCACTAATCTTTGAAATATTACAATTATCATTGAATGAAGAGATTAAATACAGTTCAAAATTGATTAGAGCCACAATTACTTTAAATATTAATAAAACTTGCTATATGGTCTCCAGTCCCCTTATGACTCAGCAGTACACACAGCAAATAAAGATAATAACACTGGGAACAAATTTTTGTTGAGTTCGGGTCTGACACTTGTTATTAAGTAATTTGTTGGGTAGCTGAATCCAAAACTGATCTCATTTTTCTCTTGATCAGCTCAAGTTTTTGACTGCTTGGATTTTCGTTTCTTAAAATATACAATACTGTACTAACAGTAACATTGCTTATTTTTAAATAAAAAGTTGCAAATGGTAAATACAATGAAAAGAAAGAATAGGCCATGAATAGAATGTTATTTTTAAAGTATCATGTTTTTAGAAGGATATGGGCTATAATTGTGTGCAGGTTAAGGTAAATATTTACGTTGTAGTCTTTGTCTGGGGAGTGTTCACTTGAGGACTTCGAGTTTGGATGCTCCCACAATAGTCAGCCATCATATGCAATCCCATTCTACCCTGTACGTTCTTCCATAAACCTCAAATCTTGGTGCAATCTTCACCTTGCTCGTCGCTAGCAGCACAAGATTTTCCGGAAAGTTGGCCAAGTATGGGCTATGACAAAAATGTACTTTACTACTCATGTTGTCAACAAGCGCTTTGTAGCTCTCCAATGTTCTGAACAATTTCTGTGTAATTACTTGCACGTGTGATTTCCAAGAAAGTTCTTGACGACGTCTTTGATGATAGTCTCAAGCATTCTTTTCAGGTCTGACATAGTACCGTTGAAATGTTCATCTTTGATGAACTGTCGAATTTTGTGGACGCATCAAACACACCCGGCCTTGATTTTTTTCAATTGACAGTCAGGAATGCCAAGATGATTTACTTCAAACAGTCGCCAGCATCAGTTGACAATGCTTTTACAAAAATTGTTTCATGAGCCTAGTTTTTTATGTGCAAGGTGGGAATATATTTTCTTCTCTGTCAACAAGTGGCTCATGTACAATGTTAGGGATCTCCAGGTTTAAGATCAGATCTCGGCGGCCAATTCGTCTGAACCCAATGCTTCTCTCGAGCTCTGACTGCTATCCACACAAATACAGAGAAAGCAGGGATACTTTGTGTAGTCCACGTTGTTGACCAGAGAAGGACACCATTTTTTAAAGGTCAACACAGATGATCCAATTGTGTTGTCATTTGCAATAACTCAATCACTCTCTTTACATCCTCATATTCTTCACGAAGACAAACCGAATGCCCATAGGGACTGCCGCCAACCAATTGCCATTGTGTATAAGGACACCTTCAAGCTCCGCTTTTGAGCTATCAATAAACATCGCCATTCATTGTGATTGTAGATTGAACGCCCTAATTCCTTCGTAACCAGGAATGTATATGGCAAAACACAAACCGCTGGCACTTCGAAAGTACTGCAGAAATGTACTTTCTCTGGTTCGCAGTATGATACCTTCACTCCTTGTTCAAGTATGTTTTTCCTCGTGCAGGTCTTGATGCTAGTATTTCTGAAGCTTTTTTGGATAGGCCCAAATCATCTGCTAAATCATTCAACTCTGCTGATCAAATCCCCTACGAACTGAATCCTCGTGAATGGTCAAAATCTGAATCTGCCTCATTGCTGACACTGCGTTCTTCAACATCACTCAGATTCTTCTAGAGGAGGTAGTTGTTCGAAAACTGGCACTGGAATTTCAGCTGATGAGGCCTGAATGAGGCTCACAAGTGGAATTTTGCTTATCTGGAGGTAAGCTGTGAGAAAAACTTGAACGTGCTAGAAAAACTGACACATATTTTGGAATCAGCATGCCAATTTTAGTCTAAATAGCTCAAAAATCTAACAAACAATTAATTTTTTTCAAATTGTTCCCCAGTGTATCTATCATTACATTAGGGTTTCGATTTAATTTCTAGTGATATATATAGATAGTAAGTTGAAATGGAAAGACATATTGATATGGTGAATATCTAGGATATCGTTTATACAACATGACATACTTTATCAGACTAGGCACTATTTGAATGTAAATTTTCCTACAAGTTTATTTTAACCCTAATGATATCCACATCTTTTATATTGTTCATCCTTTATGGGGAGGTGCCTATAAAACCTTCATTGACAGCCTCTTTATTTATCAGAAAAATTTGTTAGCGTGTTAATGTTTTCTTTCCAATCGTTATGACCATACATCAGTATTTCGAGACTTCAGTTATTAAAGCTTCAGAAATCATACACCTTCAAACCAATCTTTTTGTACTAAATCCATACCTCTTTACCTTTTAGACCTTGGCTTTAGGAGCAATGACCCTACAATGTAACCCGAAGACCACTGATTTACGTATACCATTGTGGCAGGACAGCACATGCACACAGAGTATCTTGTCAAGAGGAACTAAAAGCTGAACAACTTACCAGAACAGTTATTACTGATGAAACTTAAAATCTTTCAAACGTAACTTGATAAGAAGCATGCTTGCAAATACAACATGAAAATTTATAACTCTTACAACCATAAATGTCATAGTGTGTTTTTTTTTTTTATGTTATTAAGATTTTTTTTGTTTTTTATGCATTTAAAATGATTGTTTCCTATTGTTTAACCTTCCATATTATCCTCCATAAATAATTATATTTTCAAAATGAAGGGCCCCCCCCCCCTTGGAAAAAACCGCAGGTCCCTTGCTACGTTATTATGTATTATAGCTTTCAGGTCCTGATAAAAGCTCGGCCTTATTGGACCTGGCTTTATCACTATATGTAATATGTTCATATGGTACAAAAACTACATGGCCAAATAAATATATCAATATCTCTCTCCTCGTCTCCTCTCTCTCTCTCTCTCTCTCTCAACTGAACAGATCTCTCTCTCGTCCCTCTCTCTCTCATCTCTCTCTACTCTCTCTCGTCTCTCTCTCTCTTCTCTCTCTCTCTCTCTCCTAATCTCATCTCCTCATCTCTCTCTCTCTCAATCTCTCCCCTGCATCTCTCTTCTCCTCATGCCTCCCTTCCGTCTCATCTCTCTCTCTCTGCTTTTCCTCCTCCTCCGTTGTTGTTTGTTGAGAGAGAGAGAGAGAGAGAGAGAGAGAGAGAGAGAGAGAGAGAGAGAGAGAGAGAGAGAGAGAGAGAGAGAGAGAGAGAGAGAGGAGAGAGAGAGAGAGGAGAGAGAGAGAGAGAGAGAAGAGAGAGAGAGAAGAGGATAGAGATAGAGATATATTGATATATTTTAATTTGTCCATGTAGTTTTGTAATATGAACATATTACATATATTGATAAAGCCTGTCCAATAAGGCCGAAGCTTTTATGACCTGAACTATAACATAATAACATAGCAAGGGACTGGTCATGCCAATTTTGAAAATATAATATTTTATGGTGATAATATGGAAGTTAACAATAGTAAACCAGATCATTTAAATGCATAAAAAAAAAAATCTTAATAACCATAAAAAAGAAAAACACAATATGAAATTTATGGTTGTAAAGAGTTATAAATTCTTTTCATGTATTTGTCAGCATGCTTTTTATCAAGTTACGTTTGAAAGATTTAAGTTTTCATCAGTAATAAAATGTTCTTGTAAAGTTGTTCCAGCTTTTATTCCTCTTGACAAGATACTCTGTTGTGCATGTGATTCTCTGCACGAATGGTATACGTAAATCATGTGGTCTTGCGGTTTACATTGTTAGGTATTGCTCTAAAGCCAATGTCTAAAGGTAGAGTGTATGGATTTATGTACAAAGATTTGGTTTGAAGGTGTTGATTTCTGGAGCTTTCATACTTGAAGTCTCGGAAATACTGATGGTATGGTCATAACGATTTTGAAGTAACATAACCTTAACAACTTTTTTCTGACTAATAAGAGGCTTTCAATGAATGTTTCTTATATGCACCTCCCCATAGATGACAATATAAACGATGTGGATATATTAGGGTAAATAAACTTGTAAGTAACATTTTACATTCAAATAGTGCCTAGTCTGTAAAGTATGCCCTGTGTATAACGATATCCTGATTCACCATATCAATATGTTCTTTCCATTTCAACTTACTATCTATATATAGCCCTAGAATGTTAATTCGAAAACCTCATGTAATGATAGATTACACTGGGACAATTGAAAAAAATTAATTGTTGAGTTTACTTTTGAGCTTATTTAGCACTAAAATTGGCATGCTGATTTCCAAATCTGTTGTCAGTTTTTTTGGATAGCCGTCAAGTTTTTTCTCCACAGCTACCTCACCAGATAACAAATTCACTTGTGAGCCTCATTCAGCCTCATTCAGCTGAATTCCAGTGCCAGTTTTTCGAACACTCCTCCATCTAGAGATCTGATGATGTTGAAGACGCAGTGTCGCAATGATGCAGATTTTGACATCACGAGATTGCATTCCTTAGGGATTTGATCAGCACGAGTTGAATGATTTAGCACGTGAATTTGTGCTATCCAAAAAAGCTTCAGAAATACTAGCTCAAGACTGAAGCGAAAAAACATACTTGAACAAGGCGTGAAGGTATCATACTTTCGAACCAGAGAAGTACATTTCTGCAGTACTTTCGAGTGCCAGCTGGTTTTGTGTTTTGCCATATACATTCCTTTTACTGAAGAGAATTATGGCTTTCAATCTCATCCAATGGAGGCGATTGTTTTATTGATAGCTCAAAGCGGAGCTTGGAAGTGTGTCCTTCTACACAATGGCAATTTGTTTGGCGCAGTCCTATGGCTTCGGTTGTCTCGTGAAGAATATGGAGATTTAAAGAGAGTCTTGAGTTATTGCAATATGACAAGACACAATTGTATCAGCGGTGTTGACCTTAAAATGGTGTCCTTCCTTCTTGGTCACACGTGGATACACAAAGTAATCCCTGCTTTCTCTGTATGTGGGATAGCAGAGCTCGAGAGAAGCATTGGGTTCAGATGATTGCCCTCCGAGATTCTGATCTTAAACATGGAGATCCTAACATTGTACATGCTCCACTTGTTGACCAGGAAGAAAATGATATTCCCACCTCTGCACTAAACTAGGTCTTCATGAAACAATTTGTAAAAGCATTGTCAACTGATTGCGACGTTTGAAGTACATCATACTTGGCTATTTCCTGCTGTCAATGAAAAAATCAAGCTCGTGTGTTTTTGATGGTCCACAAATTCGGGGACAGCTCATCAAAGATGACATTTCAACGGTACTATGTCAGGACTTGAAAAGAATGATTGGCTATCATCAACGACTCGTCAGAACTTTCTTGGAAAACACGTGGAAAGTAATTACACAGAAATTGTTCAGAAACTATTGGAGAGCTACAAGCGCTTGGTGCAACATGAGTATTAAAGTACATTTTTTGCATAGCCATCTTGCCACTTTCCGGAAATCTTGGCTGCCTAGCGACGATCAGGTGAACGTTTCACCAAGATTTGAAGGTTTGGAAAACGTTACCAGTGGTAGATGGGATTTGCTATGATGCTGACTATTTGTTGGAGGCATCAAACGCGATGTCCTCAAGTTGAACACTCCAGACAAAGCTACAAACGTTAAATATTACTAACCTGCACACATATTCCATATCCTTTCTAAAACATGGATATGTAAATAAACATTCTATTCATGCCTATTTCTTTCATTTTTCATTGTATGTTACATTTGCAACTTTTTATAAATAAGCACTTTTACGTTATGTACCAGTATTTTTCATATTTTTTAAGAAAACGAAAATCCTGCAGTTCAAAACTTGACGTATAGAGAAAAACTGAGTCAGTTTGGATTCAGCACTCCAAAAATTACTTAATAACAGTGTCAGACCTAACTCACAAAAATTTGTTCCCGTTTATTTTATCTTTATTTTGTGGTGGTACTGCTGGTCATAGGGGACTGGAACCATAAAGCCAGTTTTATTATATTTAAAGTATTTGTTGGCTCTAATCCATTTGAAACTTTTATTTAATTCTTCATTCAATGTAATTGTAATATTTTTCAGATTGTGGCCCTTGAATAAAGATTGTGTTATCATCAGCGAAAAGTATGAATTCAAGTTTATTACTGCTACGATGATTTATTTTATGTATAATTAAAAAAGCACAGACAAGATTGAACCCTGGGGTACTCCACTGTGATGTCATTATAGGAGATGATGTATTTTATATGATGTTATATTGCCCTTTCTATTACTTAATAACTTTTGAACCAGTTGTGAGCACTACCACGTATTCCATAAGATAGATATTTGTGTATAGATTGTGTGAGAAATTGTGTCAAATGCTTTTGTGAGGTCACAAAAACTGGTTTATTTGTAGGCATTTTATTGTCCATGCATTGTAAATGTTCTGAGATATGGTAGACTGCTAATTCATGGAAAACTGGGGACGGAATCCTGTTAGGTGGAATTAAAATGAGTTGTTTTTGAGAGGTAACCCATAATCTCATTACCAATTACTTTTCCCAAACTTTACTAAGCTTGGCAATATTGAAATTGGTCTATATTTTTTGCATTAAGAATTTCACCCTTTCTTGAAAAAAGGGACAATTCGAGCAATTTTCATTCGATCTGGATAGAGTTACCCTCTTGAAATGAGTTTATTTATATGACATACTAAAATGTGAATTAATTTCAGAGCATTCTTTTATTATTTTCATATTTTTATTTTCATCATGCCATGAGTGTAACTTGCATATTGCAATTACTGTTTTTATTTAGCTGTGTTGTGGTCTTTAAATAAAAAGAAAAGGAGTGGTTCTGGAAATACATGTTAAATGGCTCTTGTGTATGCTTTGCATGTTATTAGCAAGTGTCTACCTATACTGCGGAAATGATTATTTAAATGACCTAGCCACATTTTGATTTCAGTGATTGTATGCGCCGATTGACAGAAAAGAAGGTGATATCCTAGTTTTATTTTTACTCCAGTAGTTGTTGATTATGTCCCATATTTTTTTTAGGATCCCCAGCATGATCTGTAAATCTAGTTTTATAATAAATTTTCTTTTGCTGTTCTTATTTTTGCGTCAATTTATTTCTAAAGATTTAAAAGTATTTTTTATATTTAAAGGTCCATTTTTGCATATACTTTTGTAGGTTTATTCGTTGTTGATCAACTTTTTAATAAGGTGGTGTATGTATGGTTTTGCCTTGATGCTTTTCTTTCTGAGAGAGAGATGAGAGAAGAGAGAGAGAGAGAGTAGAGAGAGAGGAGAGCGAGAGAGAGAGAGAGAGAGAGAAAAAAAAAAACCCAGGATGGACACACAAGAGCGAGGCTAGCAATACAGATGAAAGGCCTAAATAGGAATACAAATGATACAAAAGGAAGAACTGACATCAGCACCTCTGGAGCGCAAACGAGGCTTTCGGTATGCTGTTTTCTACAATATTACTATCGTGTTAGAGGCAAAAAAATATCAAAGTTGAAGGAAAGAAGGAATAATAATGAAATAAGGAAAGAAGGAAGATACGAGTAAGGAAGAAATAGCATGTATAATGTATGAACAACATGAAACAAACACCAAAATATCACAAATCGCATACATAAAATGCAATGATGAGGGAGATATATAAATGAAAGGAGTGAAACGAAATAGTAAGAAAGGAAAAGAAATAAAAGGGAAAATTATGAACATAATAACTAAAATATATAAAAGTGGAAACAAATTAAGTGGAAAAAAGGAGGAACGAAAGAAGAGGAAATGGGAAGGAAAGAATATTCGACAACTGGAAAAATATTATTATTTCAATTTCACGGGAAGCAAATGCTGAATGCAAAGAAGAAAAACAGACAGATGGAAAAGAGGCATATAAATAAGATGAAGAAGAAGATTTAGCATACGTTACCTAAGGGAGAAAGACAAACCTAATACCGAGAAGAGAGAAAGAGAGAGCGAGAGAAAAAAAAATGATAGAGAGACATACAATGCAATTAATTCAGAGTTAGCCCCACATCTCGGGCAACTTTTACATGAATCATGCAACTTAGTAAAACTCCAAACTTATGATGAACTGTAGAAACGAGCTAACTTTTACCCTTGGCCAGAAATTATCGCCCGGCCATGTGTCCCTGAACAATGGTAGCAGTGGGCGGAGGAGGTGTTATGGTGGCGAGGGAGGAATACAAAGAATACAAATGAAGAACATACAGTCAACCGGCCCTCCTGATCCAAAACGATTCTGTTTTGTGTGACTATTTTCACCTTACCAATATATGTCTACGTGTTATATTGGTAAAGGAATAGGAAAGTTGAAGAAGGACAAGAGGAGGTGATGTGCTTGAAAACACGCAGTAACGGATTTAGAGATGAAAGAGATACATATTTAGGAACACAGGGGGGAAAAAACTATACCAGGTTACCAGTTAGGGTAATCTGCTGAACTACATTTTTTTTTTCTTTGTTTTGTTTTTTTATACTTTGCTATGCCTATAGCGCCCTGTAGGCATAATGGAGAGTCTTGATGTTGGTCGAATCGCCCTCACTCAGTGTATTACACATAGTACTACGATACCTAACAGAACAACACGTAAGAGAGCAGGATAGCACAACAATGTCTGCTACCCCCCTTTAAACCCTCCGGTGGCAGTTCGACAGAACATCTGGAATGGATACCATATCCACATAGAAAATTGTTATGTTGGAATTTAAAAGTAAAGAAATGTAAGGAATGTGGTATGCTAACGGCTAAACTGATAGGTTAGGAATTATATAGGATATAGGAATTTTATAAAGTATTAGTTAAGGGGCAATATCAAAACTAATTACTTTGAAGTACGTATCAAGGCTATTCTTAAATGTAGTTATTGTCTGGATTTCGACGACTACATTAGCTGGTACTGTTCCATCGATTGCTATTCGACCTTGAAATTATTATTTCAACGATCTGTGTGAAAACCTGACGCATTTAGTAATGAATTCTTGTTTTCTTTTTGTCACCTGAGTAAAGAGTTTCAGCTTCACTTTGAAGATTTAGGATGAGGAGCTTCACTTTACTCTCCTATGCCAAATAAATTTGAACTAGCATCGCTACACAAACAGCCACGTCAAGACCAACAGGTCTCTTACTGTCTACTATTTTGTGTTCCTCCTCCTCCTCGTTTTATTTTGCATTTTATTAGGACGCGGCCTCGGTGAGGGTGGTGGGGCAGAGGGCATCGATCTAGGGCGGCTGGAGTCGCTGATAGGAGACGCTGAATCGAGCCGCGGGTGAAACGAGATCTGCTTCCGTGGGCGGTTGGTTCAGGTGTGGTCGAGCAGCAAATGGGATAGTGAAGCCTCACATGGGATGCAGGCCGGGATGGGGGTGAGGGAGGGGGTAATTTTAAAATATTTCCTCTAGTACACTCCAAGTCCTTCATATCCTCCTCCTTCTCCTCCTTCTGTTTAGTTTCTTTCATGCATTTGATAATTCTAAGATTTCTGGAGAGTGTGTATCTGTGTGCGTGTGTGTGTGTGTTGTGTGTGTGTGTGTGTGTTGTTATTCACCATGGTCTTTGTCACGCGGATCGGACTCGTGATCGCTAGTTTTCACCCATCCGGGCGAGC
>JACEEZ010010257.1:5000-12500 GCA_016584305.1 Chionoecetes opilio | reverse complement strand
CTCTCTCTCTCTCTCTCTCTCTCTCTCTCTCTCTCTCTCTCTCTCTCTCTCTCTCTCTCTCTCTCTCTCTCTCTCTCTCTCTAACACACACACACAAACCAGACGCCAAACAGCTGCAATAATAATCTTATGCAAAAAGTAAATATATAGACAAATATAAACTAAGTTACAAAAAACTGATGATTTAAGAGAAAAAAAACTTGTATACACACTAATAAATACCACACATGTATCGCTTGTTAACTGTCAAGAGAGAGAGAGAGAGAGAGAGAGAGAGAGAGAGAGAGAGAGAGAGAGAAATATTCACTAAATAAGAGATTGTGTTAAGTTGGAGGTTGGGGAAGAAGGAGAGGTGGAGGAGAGGAAGGAGGGGTGGAGGAGAGGAAGGAGGGATGGAGGAGAGGAAGGAGGGGTGGAGGAGGGTAGGGGGTTATGGGAGGAGGGGAAGGGAAAAGAGGGGCGAGGAGGGTTGGGAAGGAGGGGAAGGGGGGATTGAGAAGGAGAGGAAGGGGGGGAAGTTGAGGAAGAAGGGAAGGTGGGGTGGAGGAGTGGATTAAGGGAAGGTGGATGAAGGGAAGGGGAAGTGGAGGAGGGGGGAAGGAAGGGGAGAGGAGGGGTGAGGGAAAGGGGGGGTGAACGTAATGTTTCAATATGTTGCATGAAAATGTTACCTTATTTTTTTGGGCATTTCGGAATCTTTCTTTAATGTTTTCTTTTTTCCGGAATCACATTTCTTACTTAATTTCTTGGAGCTTTGACTAAAATTTTTTGTATTCCCTTAATGCACTTGACTCAGCTCTCAGATAATTTTATATTTTGGCTTTGATATACATCAATACATGATGGAATGGACCAATAGTGTGTTTTCTATTATTTTCAATTTTTTCTATCATATCTCTTATTTATATTATTACTAATTATAGCATTCACATCTATTATGTTTTCTATTATTCATATTTACATCTATTTTCTATTATTTATTTTCTTGATTAACTTGATTAACTGTGAGCATCGACAAATTTTCCTTTTTTCTCTTTTTACTTCAATTTTGTTTCTACAATTTTTTCATCTACTTTAACAGATTTCGTATTTGCTCTCATGTGTCTTATGAACACTAAAGACAGCTACTTCGACGTCTTAACACCCTTTCACCCTGCATCTCTCACCCTTTCACCTTAATATCCTGCCTTCTTCACCCTTCACACTGCCTCCTACACCCTTCATCCTGCCTCCTACACCCTGTCTCTTCACCCTGTCAACCTGCCTCATACACCCTTTCACCCTGCCTCCTACACTATTTCACACTGCCTCCCTGTCTTCTTTACCCTGTCTCATTCACCCTGTCTCCCTGCCTCCTACACCCTTCACCCTGTATCTTTTCTTAAGCACATTATTTAATAAGTGAGTCCAATGTCTGCAAGGCGCCCATTGTAGCTGTCTTGCGTGATGAGTTATAACGAGACATTTGACACCCTGGTTACTACTTACTACACACCCTGCCTCACCCTATCCCTACACACCCTGCCTCACCCTATCCCTACACACCCTGCCTCACCCTATCCCTACACACCCTGCCTCACCCTGTCCCTTCAAGCCCTGCCTTACCCTGTACCTAATCACTACACCCTGCTTTACTATGACATTTAAAACTACACAACCTGCCTCCCCCTGTCCCTATGCACCTTGCCTGACCCTATACCTACAAACCCTGCCTTACTCTCTCCCTGTACACCCTCCACCACCCTGCCTAAACACCTACAAACACCACCTCACACCTTGTTTTCATTCCTTTCAAAGACACCACCAATGCAACACCCTTCACCCTTGCATCAAGTACAACACTAACACCATAACACAACACCACAACACAACAACACCGCAACACCACAACACCAACACGGACGCAACACCACACCAGGTACACACACACCACCTTTGCAACACCCTCCACCCTTGCATCAGATACAACAAAAGTGCCACCACTACACTACACGGACGCAACACAACACCAGGTACACACACAGGTAACTATATATCTCTTACCTGTTACGATGAAGGTGAAACACAGCAACACTTTGGAGAGTAACACAAGCATTTTCCTTCCTTCCTCACACACACATACACACGCACACAACCTCACCCAAAGTTCTTCAGGAAAAAGTTCAGTAAAAATTGTTAAGTACAGTCAAGAACTCAAATATTTTTCCTTCTTGAAATCAAAAGTTCCACAAATATTGTGTTTCTTAAATACGTTAACGTTGAATAGAGCGAGAAATCAACGCTACTGACAGTCAACGCTTCGCACACACCACGACAACACCACGACAACGCCACGACAGCACCCTGCTATTCCTCGTACCAAGGGACACACGCCACTGAGACTAAAACATATTAAACCATCACCAAGGCCGCTAACATCCCAGCCACCGCTCGCTCCGCCCCGGGACCCACATGCCAAATGTCGCTATCTAAAGCCCGGTTCCCACCTTCCCGCTTGTACGGCCGCCATACAACAACAAAGACGTCACAATGACGTCACAACAAAGTCTACCGCACCGCCGTACCGCTGTACGGCCGCCGTACAAAGTTAAATTCAAGTCATCTCTCCCGCTCGGCGGTGTCCGCTCGAGCGGAGTTGCCAACTGTGCCCAGTTACCACAAATACCACTCAAGCGGTGATGATGGTGACGTCATTGTTGAGTGGTGTTGTTGTAAGACGGCCGTACAAGCGGGCTGATGGGAACCGGCTTTAAGGATCCCCACACATCTCCCGCAGCTACAGACACCCAGACACCCTCACCCTCCTACAGTGAGTCACACATAAACCCATCCCACCAGAAACACACCCAGCAGGCCGCCAAAAGGGAACATAAGCGGAAAAGATTAAAATAACGCAGAACACTTGCTTCAGATGGACTGCTTCTAAAGGATAGTGTAACGAAGCAAAGGTGTCGTTTGAGGCTTCATGAGATCGGAGAGTTGAATGAACCACTTCCCGAGAGAGAGAGAGAGAGAGAGAGAGATCAGATCAGATCAAAACGTTTATTGTGAATAATGTACACATTATACATAATACATTTGAGAGAGAGAGAGAGAGAGGAGGGGAGAGAGAGAGAGAGAGGAGAGAGAGAGAGAGGAGAGAGAGGAGAGAGAGAGAGAGAGAGAGAGAGAGAGAGAGAGAGAGAGGAGAGAGGAAAAGAAGAGAAGAGAGAGAGAGAGAGAGAGAGAGAGAGAGAGAGAGAGACGTCAATCTCTCGCTCTAGTTCCAACCAGAACAATAATAAAGACAGAAGAATGAAACACGTGAACAGATTCGAAGTGTCAAAATAAGAAAAAATAGTACAAAGAGTTTCAAGAGGAAAGAGGAATGGTAGGAGGAGGAATAAAAGACATGGAATGATAGGGATGACAGAGTAAGAGGCAGAAAGGCTTAAATACTAGGAGGAAATTTATGATAAGAGAAAATTTAAAAACGTTTTTTGCGGGGGAGCAAATGAAATTTCGCTTGCAAGCGGTCACCTTTCTCTTGCTGTATCCCCGCAGAAAACGTTCGACCGTCGCTTGCTCCATGAGAAGGCGACGCGGCGGCTGAGATGTAAGCAAAACCAAGATCAAATGACTATTTTGACCCTCTAGATATTTTCACACTGGGACGTATCCTATACCGTTATAGTCAGAAAACTGTGCAGATTCAGGAAATGTGCTTAGAAATTTAATGTGATAATAAGTAGCCAAGCAATGATGTGATGAAGCCAAACAAGTGGGAGAAAATGTTTATGCACTGTTTTATTTAACTCTTGTTTTCGTATACTTGTACTTACATTAGTTATAAATGTATACTAATGCGATGCAAAATTTCCTTAGGAAGCCGATAGTGGTTTCTTAATATCCAATGGTATTGTCAGCAAATCGGATAAGAGTGAGGTGTGTGAAGCTGTTGATTTTCGGTCAACACGGCTTTGTTGACAAGTCGCACATTCCAGTGTTTACCTCCAGCTGTTCGAATGCATATAAAGCAATATATGCAGCTGTAACGATTATATTATCCTTAATTAAAGGCCGCAACCTCTCTTATTTGATTCAAACTCTTATGATGAGACATTAAAATAAGAAAGTGTAATTGATTTTGTCGAAAGTACACTGTTGTCATTCTTTTATTGAAGCAGAAAGCATCGCCACGTCAGCCGAACGCTGACGCACTTCACTCACTTCTTCGCTTGCTCCCGCAAGAAATTTCTTGCGGGTCGGACAATCATCTTCTCAGGATGATTGAACAGCAAGCGAAATTTGAGCATGCGAAGTTTTTTCTCTTGCAAGCGAAATTTCTCTTGCACCCCCGCAGAAAACGCCTTGTGATTGAAGAAGAAATGAAGAGGAATGGTAATACGTAAAAGAGGTGATAGAAAAGTGGTGAAAAAGACTAATGGAAGGAGATAAACGAAGGAGAAATAAGAGGATATTGAATGATAGAGAAAAGAGGATAAAATACGTTTGCGAATAACTTGTAAATAAAAAAATAAAAAAATAAATATGTCATGTAGTCAAAATATAAATGAAATGAAATGAGTCACTAACCCAAAACTTGAATTAGGTGACTTATGAATCACTTATAGCATCAACAGGTGACTTACGGGAAACATTAATGCAGCAACAGGTGACTTATAAGCCTAACTGAGTGATCCTACAGGTGACTAAAAGATTGATTTGGAAATGACTTATGTAAACATCGACTTACAGGTGACTTACAGCATGATTTACGTATTGAATTACAGGTGACTCATGAGTCGAGTAACAGGTGTGACTTACAAGTGAATTACAAAATCTGTCGCCTCCGTGGTGCAGTGGCTAGCGTGCCTGGCTACGAATCTGCGGGCCCTGGTTCGAATCCAGGCCAGGGCAGGTCGGCGACCAGCCAAACCAGCTGTTCTTCCTTCCTTTCGGGGTTGTTAAATGGGTACTTGGGGTAACCTGGGGAAGGTAACTGTGGTAACCCGGGTGTCACACTAGTTCTGTGTCCCGGGGTAGCAGATCTTCACCCACCACAGGCTCTAAGGGCTAATGCCACGGAGATGAGCACCGAATGCCATGCGCAGCATACCATATGCTCCCATCTTTACCTTTACCTTACAAAATTGACTTACAGGTTGATTTACAAGGTTGACGAATCTATCTTCTCTCTCTCTCTCTCTCTCTCTCTCTCTCTCTCTCTCTCTTATTTGCTAATTTTATTTACTCAACACTCGCTAAGTACCCGGGTCAGACGGGATCATGTACGGAAAGGCTCGGCCACACGGTACGGAATCATGTTTTGAGGCATGTTCGAAACATTGCTACGGCCATGTTCGCATTCATGTTCGACATGTCTCGTTTGGACGGTCAAACCCCTGAACCTACTTCCAGACACGGCAGTGTGGACGTTTCGTGGCCGGGAACAAGTGCGGGGGCAATCACTCGTTAGGACATTCTCTAATGTGGGGATGATACTACTGCGTTAAATACGATATATGAAATACAACAATATACGAATATCCGATACGATAATAATATACGAACATACGATATACGAAATACGATAAATACTGCGATACTACTGCGGAGTGGACACGGGACTTGGTGCTGCGTTAAATTGCTGTGTACCGAGCTCAGCTTATGCTATGGGATCCTACCAACCCTGGATATATAAATAGGAATAAGAAGATATGATGGAAGGCGATTGGTGACGAATTGAATGTGGACAGACTTGAAGTGATGAATTGTTACATTTATACATGTGATATAAATAGAAACATTGATTATTATCTATCTATCTATCTATCTATCTATCTATCTATCTATCTATTCCTTACCTTCACATATTCACTTAACGCACTGATAAGTGCAGCGCACAGGTACAATCAGATAGAGTATCTGATAAATTATATATATATCATTACAGGTACAATCAGATAATCAGGTACAATCAGATCAATTAACTGCTTTGATATCCTGAACCTATAGCTCAGAGTACGGTAGCAGCAAAGACCCTACACGCAAGATAGGAAAGCAGGTGTCTCGGAGTGTGCTGTCCATTGGGTGAAATGTTTGGACATCCGCTATGTGGCAGCACCGGCGCTTGTTGTTTTATTGTACATATAATAGTTGTCAGTTTTATGAAACGTACAGCCTCGTGGTGAAGTGGGTAGCTCTCCTAGCTGCGGCTATGCGGGCCCGGGTTCAATTCCCACCTCCCAGTAGTAAATGACGGTATTTCCGGATATAATATTTTCATGGCTGAGTGTGTATGTGTTGTGTGTGTGTATGCTAAAAATGCATAAAACATTAATCATGATTGATGCCAGGGGAGGTAATAATTGAATTTAAATAAGTCTAAATCAACAGTTACATTGGACGACAACAGATGGCGCTCGTGTTAGACATCACAAATTATGCTTAGGCTAGGGCCTCAGCTTTCCTATCTTGCGTGTAGGGTCTTTGGGTAGGAGTCTCCCGTTGCCAGATACCATAGTGTCACAGCCAGGCGTCCCGCAGGTGTTATTGCCTTCCTCATATTTGTGTTTCTTTTCGTAATTATGGTAGTTATTTTACTTAGTAGCACCTCAAAATATGTAGCAGACATACAAAGAACATTTCTAAATGACCCACTATCACTGATGTCTTGAGGCAATAGATCCTACATCTTCAAAAACCTTCTCTATATATATCATCTCCCTGTGTTCATTTCCCATCTTTAACGAGAGAGGTACCCAGTATCGGCGTCGATGTTTGTGTCTGTAACCACATATAACAACTGTAGCAGCCGCTGCTAATAAGAGGTCCTCTTCCTCTGCTATGTGGACGGTAGCTACCGGCTGTGCCCTAGCTCGTGTGGACCGTCATGAAGTTTTGAACTTGATCGCCGCTGTGTTTGCAGCATTTTGAAGCTAAACTGGACGGCAGGTTTACCATCATGTTGTGGCTTGTTCAGACGCATGTATGTAGCATGTTCCAGACATGCTGCCAGTAATGTTTTGTGCTATGTTTTGGGCTTCGTATGGCCGAGCCTAAGTTACAAGGAAATGCAAAGGAAACACAGACAGCAACAGACAATTAGGTCCTTACATGGAAGAAGCAAAAAGAACAATCAACAATTTTTGGATGACCAGAGAAAATAAGAAGAAAGAAAGAGAAAGAAACTAAAAGATATAGAATAAGAGAAGACAACTAAATAAAGACCCAGACAGCAAGAAGAAACACGTCAGGGAGTGCCGTTGAAAAAGGCCCGACTCCCGACCAACAACTGAACTGAACATGGCTGTTTGATTTAACTACAATATACTAACTAGATAATAAGAGAGAAAGAATAGGAAAGGAGAAGGCTTAGGAGGAAGAGGAGGAGGAGGAGGAGAAGGAGGAGGAGGAAGGAAAGAAGAGGAGGAGGAGGAAGGAAAGAAGAGGGGGAGGAGGAGGAGGAGGAGGAGGAGGAGGAGGAGAGGGAGCAGGGAAAAGAGCGAAAAGCAAATT
>JACEEZ010010256.1:0-12936 GCA_016584305.1 Chionoecetes opilio | reverse complement strand
CTTTGTTCATTTTATGATTATCCTTTGACAGATGAGGACTCTGGGTAGCGTAAACCGAGCATATGTAGATTAGTATTAGTTTTATTATTGGTGTTCAACCGTGTTCTGTGTTCTGTGTTCTGTATACTTGATGTTGGGTCCTGGAACACCTTGGCTAATCCAATCCCTAGGCAATACCTAACCCTTTTTAAACTCGACCTCACCTCGCCAATGTTCAGATCGTCAGGTCATTAGGCGTCAGGCCCTTGAGTATCGTGACCCTTTATAAAGAGGTTTCTGTAGAGGAGAGTCATTTTGAACCAGCCCTTTCGTACCAGCAACTCAAAAAAATCTTCAAGTCACCAAGTAAACATCCAAATCCACGGCAGGAGCAACTCACCAGTCCGCGAGTCACCTTACCTTTTTTACCTTTTAACCCAAAGTTAAAAACGACTATAAAAGCAGAGTTACCTGTTTCTGCTCACCCTAAAAGTGACATACCAAAATTCACTTTACATTATAAAATATATATTATATATAATATATATATATATATATATATATATATATATATATATATATATATATATATATATATACATATATAATATACAGCCGCAAAGCCGCCCTCCGGCGGACTTTTTGGCTAGCTCCTGCGGAGGGCTTTTGGTGGGCCTTCGGCCCACCACCTGCGTTTGGTGGGCCTTCGCCCCCCAAAACACGACTCTCCAGATAGCCCCTTCTAACTTTCATGAAATCATGGATGTAAAAATGTATATCAACGCCAACCCTTCACATCACCCCCCACCCTTCACTCACCCATTACCCATCACCCCCCACCCATCCTCACCCATTAACCATCCCACACACGCCTTCACTCACCTTTACCCATCACCCCCCACCTTTTCCCCTCACCCATCCCCCCCAATCCTCACCCCCCCCATTCACTCACCCATCACCCACACCCATTACCCATCACCCACCCATTCAATCACCCATTTCCCATCACCCTACATCAAGGGTTTTCCCCAAATTTTCGCAACCCACTTTTTTTTCACATTCTCGCTAATAGGCTGCTAAAAAAATAAAAATAATAAAAAGTGATCGGATCATCTATAAGTGGGCTTAAAAACCTTCCCCTGTTTTGACCCATTCCAAAACTTGCCATATGAGGGATTCCGCCACAAGGGGCGGCACCCAGAGCGGACAGACAGACACACACACACACACACACTTTTGCTTTTATTAATATAGAAGATAAATATATAATATATAATATATATAATATATATATATATATATATATAATATATATATATAAATTATATCTATAATAATATAAGCGAAAGTGTGTGTGTGTGTTCTGTCTGTGTGTGTGTGTGTGTGTCCGCTCTAGGTTCCGTTCCCAGTGGCGCATCCCTCTATGGCACAGTTTGGAACCAGGTTGATCAGGGAAGGTTTTAAGCCCACTTATGAGATGATCCGATCTTTTTTTTTTTTTTTTTAGCAGCCTATTAGCGAGAATTGTGAAAAAAAAGCGGGTTGCGAGAATTGAGGAAACCTTGATGTAGGGTTAGGGTGATGGATAATGGGTGGGGTGATGGGTAATGGGTGTGGGGTGATGGTTGAGGGGAATGGGTGAGGGTGATGGGTTTGGGGGGGATGGGTGATGGGTGAGGGAATAGGTGGGGGGTGATGGGTAATGGGGGAGTGAATGGGTGTGTGGTGATGGGTAATGGGTGAGGTGAGTGAATGGGTTGGGGTGTGTAATGGGTTGGCGTTAATACATACATTTCTCACCTGATTTCAGGAAAGTTGCGGGGCTATCTGAAGTCTGTGTTGGGCCACCAAACACGGCGGTGGCTGAAGGCCCCCAATAGCCTCCGCAGGCTACCAAAAAATCCCCGGAGGGCGGCTTTTTCGGCTAGGTTTATATTATAATAAATTATTATAATATATAGTAAAATTTGTTTTCCAAGAGAGAGAGAGGAGGAGAGAGAGAGGGGTAGTGAGCCGGAGGATGTTTTTGCGAAAAAAATAGAAATAGACAGCTTTAAAAATGCAAAAAAATAAAATTTCATAAAAAACAACAAAAAAAATCAGTCAAAAAATATTAATTTAACAACAGCATGCAATAAAAAGCAACAATAAATACACGGCAACAATAGAGGATAAACAAACAAAACACGAACACATAAACAAACAACAATAACTAAAATAAACACAATAACAAAAAAAAAACGAAAGCGAAGCAAAAAAAACCTACAATTAATAACCACAGCCCCCCAAAAGCTTTGTTCGCGAATCATAACCAGCGTTTCCATACGGGAATTCAAAAATTACCAGGCACCCTACGTTCCGAGAAGATACTACAATGGCTGCTTGTTTAAAGCAGGGGCATCCATCAAGACCTTTGAGGAATGTCGATGCCCTTGTAAATTTTTTATAACGAAGATTTAAAAAATATGCCTTCCTCCCGCGAGAAATTTGAACAGGGGCGCTTGGTTTTGAAAAATTTTATTTTAAAGAGTGGAAAGAAAGACTAAAAAAGGGAGCAAAAAAATTATTGTACCCTCACACAAAGCAGAGAGGCCAGTGGAAGAAATATAAAGGATTGTGGATGTTACAGGAGAGTGTGCATAAGGGGTGGAAAGTTTGACGGGGGGTTTGCATCATCGCGACAGCCGGACACCAGAACATTAAAGGGCCAGGGCGGGGAATGAAAAAGTCATATCGCAATATTTTTTTTGCTTTTAAATTGAGGATGGGCATCCCTTGACGTTTAAAACTTTTAGCTGCTTGCTGATTTTTTTTAAAACCCTCGCCCGGGCCCACTTAAAATTTTTCGGTGTCGCGGCTGTCGCGACGATGCAACCCCCGTCAACTTTCCACCCCCATGAACACATTCCTCGTAAACCCAAAACCCTTTGATATTTCTTCCACGGGCCCTCTCCCTTGTGTAGGATACAAAATTTTAATTTGCTCTTTTGTTGGGTTTTTCTTGCCATCATTATGAAAATAAAATTTCATACCAATCGCCTCTTTTCAAATTACCGCGGGAAGGAAGGCGATACTTTTTTAAATGTTTTGTTATAATTGAAAAGGGGATCGAACTTTTCCTAAAAGTCTTGATGGACCCCCGTGCTATAAACAAGCTCCCATAGGGGTATCCTCTGGGAAGTCAGGGGCGCCATAGAGTAATTTTTTCTAAATTTCCCGAGGAAGCGCTGGGTTATGATGTCGCGAAAAATGCTTTGGCGCGCTATGTAGTTCTGCAGTCATCCTTCAGCACGGGCGGTAATTATGTATCCGAAAACCTTTGCTATCCCGCCCCCCCAAAAAGAATACCCCGGACAACACTCTGGGCCGATTTCTGTCGCCCCTTTCGTTGGGGTCCTTACCAATAAGCGGGCATTTCCATCACCAACAAACAAATCCGATTTTTCAGTGTTTTTGCGCCGCCGTTGGTTTGATCGATACCATAGTTGGAACCTTTTGGGTAACGCCGAGTTGGGCCCCGCCTAGTGCCACCCGAAGAAGTTTACCATTGCAATTATTATCAAAACACAAATTCTTTCTTCCTTTGGTTAATTTTTTCTGCATAAGATAAAAAAAAATTAGCAGACAATGCATCAACCGATAGAGGTTTTAATAAAAAATTTTGGAAAAAAGCTTAGAAGAATTGGATGGCCGCAGCGAAGGCACGTCCCAGCGTAAGCAGACGACATTTTTTCACGGCCATTGCCTTAATTAATTTTTTTACTGTCCCCCCTAATTCCCCATATTTCAGAAAATTTTAGTAGGTATATATGGTAAGAATAAAAAGTGGTTATATGTGAAGTATTATTATAAGTAAAAGAAATAATATAAAAAAAAAAATTTTTTATAGCCTATATAATTCATGTATAACAATTTTTTAATTTTAAAAAATGAACAAAAAAAATTTAAAAAAAAGTAGAATTTATAAATAACGGTTTTTATTTATATTGGTGAAATATAATTTTTTACTGATTTTGGAGGGAAATGTTTATATTTTCCGCCACTCGGGGAAACCCAAACGACCGAATCTCCCGTTTTTGTTTCTTTGGGGACCCTTTTACATTTGGGGGACTCCGAATTCAAAAAAACACGACTGAGAAATCAGATTTTTTTTAGAAAGGGACTTTTACCAGGTTGGTAAGGGTTTTTTGGTTAGGGACTTCCCAAAGGACTGAAAAATCCCCCCCCCCCCCCCCCCCCTTCTCTCTCTCTCTCTCCTCTCTCTCTCTCTCTCCTCTCTCTCTCCTCTCCACACACACACACACACACACACACACCACACACACCAACCCAACACACATCCATTATCCATCCTTTACTACATAAACACCAAAAAACACACACAAAAAACATACATACAAACATAAAAAACACGGGAAAATTTCTAAAACTTTCCATTAATTTAATTATTTTTCCTTTTTTTCCGCTTTCTTTAAAAAATAACTTTGATTCTTTTTTAAAAGGGGGACTGTCAAGAATTCCCAGACTCAAAGTATCAAAACATCCCTTTTTTTTATACATTTTTTATCTATCTTATTTTTATTGAAGACAGAGAACCAGACAAACGGACATGAAGTATTTGTTATCATTTTTTCCTACCTGGACAATTCCCTAGATGAGAAAAACGAAAAAAAAAACATTAAAAAAATATTTCACTAGCATTCTCCCCCCCAGAAAAGAGGAAACCCCTGTAGGGTGGGGGGGTCCACAAAGGGGGGGATCACCGTACGAAGGTAAACGCAAAATTAATTCAAATTTTTCGCCCCCATGCCACCGGGGATGCAGCCCCCACCCTCAGGAACTACTGCGGCAACGGGTGGTCAGCGTCACCTCCGTGTTTCCATAAGAAATTTATTTTTGATTTTTCCTTTTTACTTTTCGCCGTTTTAATAGGTCTCATGTCGGTGTGATGGCGGGGATTCTTTGAGGTAAGTTGCAATACAGGTTAACGTATTGACATTTTTTAGAGTGAAAAAGTAGTCTGCTTTCGAACAGGCCGCGGGTGGATTATTACAAAAAATGGTGGCAGGGGGTCAAGTTGGTGAAGGGGGGGGGGATCAACGTACAGTGAAATTTTAAAAAAGCAAACTTTTGAAACCCCTACCAAAAATAACAACAGTGTTTGGGATATGTATATTCGCATGTTTTTAAATGGTGGTGGTAAATGGCATTTAAATTAAAGGGAACGGGTTTTTTTTTGTGGCATAAATTTTAAAGGTGATTTGGTATTAAATTGATGTATATCAGTGTAAGCTATAAGCACAAAAACTAACTTTTATATAAGTGTTTTATTTTTATTAGAAGATTCTAAAAATTAATTTTTTAGGTTTAAAAAAAAACCTTTTTAACACTGCATTTTTTTCGGGGATGACGTTCGGTGATCCCCCGCATCAACGATTTGGAAAATCTATATTTTTTAAATATTTAAAAAAAAAACAAAGAAAAAAGTGACGACTATGCATTTTAGCGATAAAAGGTGGTGGTGAACTAGGCATTAAATTTAAAGGGAACAGTTTTTTTTTGTTGGTGTAAATTTAAAGGGTGATTGGTATTAAATTATGATGCTATATCAGTGTTATTATGCTAAAGCACATGAAACAAATTTATAAAAGTTGTTTTAGTTTTTGAATGATTCTAAAATTTTTTTTTTAGGGTTTAAAAAAAACATTTAACATGCAATTTTGGGGGCTCTTTGGTGACCCCCAAAATTATTCCCAGACTCATAGCCCCAAAAAATATGGTGGCCAGCAAGAATCGCCTCTACACTGAAAAAATTTACAAGCTAAGCAAACCCTAAATAACCTAACCAAATATGCATGGTTAATGTCTTTAACTCTTTTCAGATCTAAACCTAACCACCCCCACACCGTCTCATGCCTCCAAATTGTAGGAAGAGCGAAACAAGCAGAGGGGCCGCACTCCCCTGGAGGCCCCTTTTTAAGCCCGCGGGCCCTAGCTGCAGCCTGAAAGAAGCCGCTGACAGATTCAACATCAGAAAACAACTCTTGTGTAAGTTGCTCTATTTAGTTTCCCTATTCCCCCAAAGGGCTTTTTTTAGACCCCCCACCCAGTCTTCTTTTGGGTTCCCCGGGGGTGAGGTCATGCAAAAAACCCAGGGATAGCTTAAGGTCTCTAGATTTAAGATTTTAAATTTTTTTCATTTTTTGTTAGCTTTATTGCCGCAAAGGGGTTCTAAGTCCTAATTAATTTCTTTTTAAAGGGTCCTTCAAGGCTCTATTTTTAATTTTTTTTTCAAATTTTTTTGCCCGCAAGGGCCTTTTAAGCCAATTCATTTGTTTCTTTCAGGGGCGCCTTCTAAAACTATCGAAAAGCTGTCGGATGGAGTTCCCCATATGGCTGTTGCTTCCCGTACAATAGGGTTTTTTAGCCCCCAACAAAAAATTACATTTCTGATTTTACCTCCACGCGCCAAGATGTTCTACGGCCTCCCATGAACGATGTGCGAGGATGGGTACCAGTATGCCATACTTGTGGGAGCAAGAGCATCCCCGCTGCCTGGGAGAAAGAGAAAATGGCGCAAGGGACTGGCTATGCCTTTTGAAAATCATCCAAAACCCTTTTATTGAAGGCTCCGGGAAGGATGCATTGCCAGGATTGTTTCTTTAAAAAAGTCAAAAGTGGAAACCTCTTAAGGGTTTCACTTTGCTTTGGGGGAAAAACAATTCACGCCGGGGCCGGAATAAATTTTTGGTGAGATTCATTGTGATGTTATGAAGCCAGTCAAGGTTGGTGTGGGAGGCCAGCCAGTAACCAGCGGACTCGGAACGCGGTGAAGCATGACGTTTTTGGGCAATTTTAAATGCTGTGGGGGAGTCCACCCCCGTGTTTTAATTCCAGATGCCGATGGAAAACCGCTTTTATGGGAACACGTCTTTGGGCCAAAAAGGGATATTGCATCCAGTGGCGGAGAATGGTGAATGCTTTTGGCAGACACTTTAGCATCTCCCTGAAAGTCTTGTTTTCTGTAGAGAACAAGATTCTTCTGATCATGGACAAGCTAATGTCACATGAAATTTAGCCTGTTTAGTTGCGATAATGCAGGATCTGATTTTTACCTTTCCTCCGCATAAACAGACAAATCCCCATTTGGGGTGAGTGTCTTTGGGCCCTTTAAGACTTCCTGCGTGCCCTACTGAACGACCCGCCTCATGCACCCAAAGAGCCATAAAAGTCCACAAGTTGCCAAGTTTTTTTGAGGCATGGACCAAAGCCACACCCCCTCCAACATTTCAGTGGTTTCCCGGGGGACGGTATATGGGCCCCTCAATCGCAACATTTCCCCCGGGTGATGTGTTTTGTAGGGGGGCAGTAACCCAGCGACCGGCACCACCGAATTTTTAGTGGAAGTTCCCAATTCTTCTGATGGGGGAAGTTCAGATGGAGAGGAGCGACTGGCTGAAGGCCCTACCCAGAAGTTCCCTCCCCCCTGTGTCCCGGCTAATGAGTGCCGCCACCCCGGGCCCCAAACACGACGAGCCTGCCACCCCGACACCAGCACGACAGAGCCTGCCACCCCGGGCCCCAGCACGACAGAGCCTGCCACCCCCGGGCCCCCCCACGACGCCCCCCTGCCACCCGGGCCCCCCACGACAAAGCCCGCCACCCCAGCCCCAGAACGACAGAGCCGCCACCCCGGGCCCCAGCACGATGCACCCTCCACCCGGGCCCGACACGACGCACCCCGCCACCCCGGACACCCTTCTCAAAAAAGACTTAACCCCAGAGTGTGTCAGGGGCCCTTTCCCCAAGGGTAATCCCCGTCCTTATGGAAAGGGGGGAAAGGGTGCGGGTGCATTTTAAAAGGAATAGGAGGCAAATTGACCTGAGGTTGAAAGGCAGAGAAGGGAGAAACTGGAAGAAAAAAAGAAGGGAGCGGCTGAAAAAAAAAATTGGGAAAGAAGAAGGGTCCAAGCGGAAGAAGTCCCTGTGCCTGTCCCGGGGGAAGAACCAAATGACGGGGGGAGGTTGATGATGTCCGATTTAGCTGGACGACTCCTCCGAGTACTCGGAGAGGTGGACAACGGGCACCTGGGGCTGCAGCATCTCCCTTTTGTGCGAAAACATCACAGGTGGGGGATTTGTTTTGGTTCAGCTAAGCTGGGGGGAGGGGAAGGGGTGTGGGGACTTAGGTGCTATGTTGCCAGGTGTTGGCCATCATGGAGGATGGAAAATTTAAAACCTTTTTTCCTCCGGGTGAAATCCGCTAACACCCGAGACACGTTTACCTTTCCCCACCACCTAGATGAAGCTTTGTTTATCCAGAACGTGCAAGGGTGTCCTGGGACCTCCCAAAGGATCACCAAGAGGCAGGCTGACCTGGGGAAGGGTTTCCCCCCCCTCATGCCTTCATGATGCACTTCTAATAGTTTGGATAAAAAAAACCTAACCTACTTTTAATAAATGCTATTTATAGAGTTATCTTTTTTTTCTCCCTAATAATAATGGTGGGTGTCTAGGCTTAGCATATATGTTATTTAGGCAAAAAAAACACAATAAGTTTTTATAATATGGTTTAAAATATCATCGGGGCCCCCCATACCCGACCCCGGGGTCCCCCCCCGGGGGGGGGACACCGGGCGAGGTGCCAAAAATTTATAAAAAAAACCTTAAAAAGACCCCCTTTTTATTGAGTTAAAATATTCATGAGGGGACCCTAGGTGGGCCATATTGTGAAGTTTGTTTTGGGCACAGTGTGCACTCTCTCAGGTAAAAAAATGGTTTTTTTTTGAATTTTTCCACTAAATAGTCGGGGTCCCCCCCCACCCCCCCCATAACTTTTTTTTCTTTCTTTTTTCCTTTTTTCCCTTTTTCTTTTTTTTTTCTTTCTTTCTTTTTTTTTTTTTCTTTCTTTCTGTTATCTTTCTTCCCTCTTTTTTTCTTTTTCTATCTTTCGTTTTATCTTTCTTTCCCCCCTTCCTCTCTACCCATCTTTCTCTCTTTTTTTTTTTCCTTTCTTTCTTTCTTTTTTTTTTCCCTTTTTTTCTTTTTTTCTTTCTGTCTACCTTTTTTCTGTCTGGGTTATATAATATCACTTGCACATACCCCACCCCCCACTACTACAAACACCACACATGCAAGTTAAAATGTGTTGAGCTGTTATGTGGGGGAGGCGACGGTTAGGCTGTGCTCACTGGTACACTGCTTCTGTTTAAAACAGTTGTGAAAAAATTTCTTTACCACCCCCACCACTTACCCATACTCTTAATACTAAATAATACCCTAAAATAATACTAGAAATTTTAATATCCATACCCCGTTTCCCCGCGATATCCCAGTTCATACAGTTCAAAATCGATAGAACACACCCAAGTTATAACACAATAACTAGCTAATAATTATGTCTGGATTAAGAGTGAATGTTCATATTAAATAAACATTTTTCTTTTAAGCATTGGCGGTTTTATATTAACTGACGGGTTTTTTTCCCGTCATACTAAAATAATGTTAAAAAAAAAAAATGGAGAGAGAGAGAGAGAAAAAAAAAATCATCCCAACTCACCACCACCAAACGAAGAAAAAAATTACTTAACAAAAAAAGCAAAAACATCAATTTACTACACAATAAATAAAGGAAAAAAAGCAAAATTATAAGCTTCCCAAAAAATATACAGTAAAAACAAACAAAAACAAAAAAAAGCACAGTAGAGGCCACAAAATAAAGTGACGAACGAACGAAAGTGTGGTTTAAATGAAAATAAATATAAAAAAAAAAGACAACTGGCAACACAAAATGGGGGTAAGAAGGGAGGGAAGGAAGGAAGAGAGGAGAGAAGAAGAGGAAAGAAGATGAGAAGAAGAGAAGAAGAGAAGAAAGAGAGAAGAAGAGGAAAGGAGGGAAGGCAAGGGTAAAATGGAGAACATGTCAATAATTATTAGCGCCACCGTAACACTTTGACGACATCACAATACAACACAAAACTACCGCCACATACTTGATTACAGCCGCATGATAGCCGTAAAACGCGATAGCCGAATGCGCGATAGCCGAATGCGCGAATAGCTGAATGCACAATAGCCATAAAACGCGATAGCCGAATGCGTGATATCCGAATGCGCGATAGCCGTAAAACGCGATAGCCGAATGCGTGATAGCCGAATGCGCGATAGCCGTAAAACGCGATAGCCGAATGCACGATAGCCAAGGGTTGAGTGTAATATCATAGTATATAATGAATCTAAAAGTAACAGAATAACTTCAATATAAAAGGAAAAATTTGTATTTCAAACCAATAATCAAACAATAAAACTTCTAAACTAGCACAAATAATAAGAATGAAAAAAACTATTCATATAAATAACAGAACAATGATAAGAAGTAACTACTGTACACATACATTTAAAAGTAATGACAATATAGGGAGAAAGAAATCCTGCTTTTGAAACTAAAAATACAATCGAGAAATACAAATTAAACAAAAATGAAATAAAACACAATACTGAAATAATAAAATAATAATATAACAGCGCATGGAAATCCAATCATCACAATTAAAAAATAATAAAAAATACCCAGAGCGTGAAAAAGGATTGAATATCACGTTAGTTTTCGTACATCAAATTACTTTTAGACTAATGAAATGATACCAAAAAACTTAAATAAAACAGTTATATATAAAATTTGCGAAAGGCGATTAAGTTGGAGTATATATTTTTATCCCCAATGCTTCTTTTTTTTTGCAAACACTTGGCCAAACTATTTCCGTAATAATAATAATGATAATGATAAAAATAATAATAATAATTAATAATAACAATAATAATTATAATAAACTTCCACCACACGGAACAATAAGGAAAGATGGACAAGAGAAAAAATTTAATATAGAAAATAAAAGAGAGACAAAGGAGAAAGAGCGAACATAAAGGACATGTGATGATGGAGAAAATTATACTGCAAATGTGTGTGTGTGTGTGTGTGTGTGTTGTGTGTGTGTGTGTGTGTGTGTGTGTGTGTGTGTGTGTGTGTGTGTGTGTGTGTGTGTGTGTGTGTGTGTGTGTGTGTGTGAAAAAGAGAGAGAGAGAGAGAGAGAGAGAGAGAGAGGAGAGAGAGGAGAGAGAGGAGAGAGAGAGAGAAGAGAGAGAGAAGAGAGAGAATAGAGAGAGAGAGAGGGGAGAGAGAGAGAGAGAGAGAGAGAGAGAGAGAGAGAGAGAGAGAGAGAGAGAGTTTTTACCATTAACGTAACAGTTGCGTTTAAAAATGTCATCTTTTGTCCAAGCCAGAAGCAATCATCTACGTTCTGGAGGAGGAGGAGGAGGAGGGAGGAGGAGGAGGAGGAGGAGGAGGAAAAAAGCGGCTGAATAACTGTAATTATATAATCAGAGAAAAAACTGAGGTGAAAATAAGAAAAATACGAAATAATTGATACAAAATGGGTAAAAGGAACAGATGAATCAAGAATAGGAAGGAAAGGAAGAAGTGGGAGGAGGAGGAGGAAATAAAAGAAGAGGAAGAAGGAAAACAGGCGGCTGGATAATCCGAGAAAGAAGGCCGAGATGAAAAACTAGAAACAAAGGAAATAACTAATACGAAATGGATTAAAAGGAACAGGGGAAGATACAAGTATAGGTAGATCATGAAGAAGAAGAAGTAGTTGTTGTTGTGGTAGTGGTGGTTACAGAAAAAATATGTAGTGGTGGTGGTGGTGGTAGTGGTTAGAGGGAAGGTTAAGTGTGGCGTTGTTCTTCTTTAGGGCTTAGCGGCTTGCATTATTTAGCGGAGGAGGAGGAGGAGGAGGAGGAGGAGGAGGAGGAGGAGGAGGAGGAGGAGGAGGAGGAGGAGGAGAGGGCAAAGTGTATAGCAGAGAGCACCAAAGTGTTGTACCCTTATCATTATATCTGCCTTCCCTAATGACTAGGACATAAATATTCTAAAACAAAATAATATAATTCCAAAATGAATAAGTAAGAAAGGGGGTGGAAGAAGGAAGCGGAAGGCGATGGTGGGGGGGTGTTATTAACTTCTTTACTGTGTTGCATTTTCCTTTACCTCCTCATATTCTATGCTTCCTAATATATTTTCCTTTACTTCCCTCTATTTCTTACTTTATTATCCATCGTACAAGCACATACACACAATATTCACTTACATACTTTCATACATTTAGAATACAATACCTTTACATACTACACATATGCACACCACACACACACACACACACTCCGTAGGAACTCCGTAGTGTAAGGGTTAGCACGCTCGGCTCACAACCGAGAAGTCCCGGGTTCGATCCCCGGGCGGAGCGAAGACAGACGGGCGGTCTTCTTAAAACCCGAGCCCCTGTCCACCCAGCAGTGAATGGGTACCGGGTCTTAGCCGGGGATTTGTGACCCTCCTCCCGGGGTGGTGGCTTCGGCCACTAAGGATGAATGATAAAAAATGTTGATATGGAGACGGGGCCATACGAGCGTTGCTCAGGCCCTATAAAATACAACTAGATGAATACAACTAGATGAATACACACACATACACACACACACGCAAACACACACACACATGAACATATATAAAAACACTTACATTCGTACTCATACTGATATTTACATAGATTGAAGTGTATACAAATAATTTCTAGAAGTTTTCTTAAATATGGAGAGTGTACTATTGTTAATAAGAGATTTTATATTTGCTGGTAATGAGTTCCATAACTGTGGGCCGGAGTACATGATGCTGTGCTTGTACAGAGTTGTGCGGTATTGTGGACATCTCAGGTCTATACCGGTGCCTCTTGTTGCATTAGAGTTCCCTACCAAACTTAATAATATGTTACTTGAAGTGAGTGTTATATTTCTGAAAATACATAATAGCAAAAAATAGTAATGTATATTATTACATTTTCGTAATTTATGTGTTGAATATACAAGATATACAGAGTCGCAATTTACCATGAAAAAAGATGAGTC
>JACEEZ010010254.1:200000-220124 GCA_016584305.1 Chionoecetes opilio | reverse complement strand
AAAACAGCCTCACATGCACTGAGTCTATATTATGTAGATGAAGAATCATGCTCAACGTATTGCCTACACTTTCACCTACACTTGTATGCAAGGCCGAGAAGAGAAGATCAAACCGTTTGGCAAGTAACGCCCAGTGTCAATTTCACAGGCGTGGCTTTCTTAACGATGCGTGACGTCACCACGGAAAACGAATAAGGGGAGGACGGTATAGGTTTTATGGGGAACTCTCCCCACATCCCAGGACCCTGCTTGTGCTCTTATCAGTTGAGGACTTGAGGTGACGGGTCACTACCACCCTCCCTCCCTCCCTCTCCCTCTCCCTCTCCCTCTCCCTCTCCCTCTCTCCCTCCCTCCCTCTCCCTCTCCCTCCCCCTCTCTCTCTCTCTCACATATAAAGCTAGGTGAGGTCAAGGGTCACTCCCTCTCTCTCTCCCTCCCTCGCCCTCTCTATCTCTCTATCCTTCTCTTTCTCTCCACCTCTATTTCTCTCTCCCTCTATGCTTCTATGGGAAATCTATGGAAACATACACTCTTTTCCTTCGGAATTAGAGCGCGCTTATATTTGCACTCATCAACAAAACACACGCTAGGCATATTACAGACGGAGGCAGTCTAACCACACGTGGAATGCACAAGTATACCATTACCACAGAAAACAGAGGCGAATTGGGATGAACACTGTCGGACAGCAAAGACATTCTACAACAAGATACCTCACTCCGGGGTGCCCTGTGGTGCGCGTGAAATCGACCTGCTGCCGTGCGGTAGGAGTTATCCAGTCTGCTGGCCCATTCACCTGCTGCATGACTATCATAAGAATATGGTTTATCAGTATATATGATGATATACTGTAATCTTCGTAAATGTTTGTTCTGTAATATTATCAAATAAAAAAACTGTAAAACACACTAAAGAAATGCCATTACGAGACTCAGAAGAAATATGCATGAACTTAATATTCACTTAAACTCTTTGCCATTTAAAACTTTGCGACTCAACTTTTCACATGAAATATATCAATAGAAGCGCAATTTTATTAGCTTTCCATTGATATATTTCGTTTTCTGATAAATGAATTAGAACCATGCATAAATTAGCGTTAAATAAATGAATAATATCATCAATCAGGTAATTTTCCCGATTGATAATGTTATTTATTTACTTATATGTTTCGTTTTCTGATAAATGAATTAGCAGCATGCATAAATTAGCGTTAACTAAATAAATAACCTCATCAATCGGGAAAATTACCCGATTGATGATTTTATTTATTTATTTAACGCTAATTTATGCATGGTTATAATTCATTTATCAGAAAACGAAATATATCAATGGAAAGCTAATACAATTGCGCTTCTATTGATATATTGCATGTCAAAAGTTGTATTATAGTTTTGAATGCTACCTTAAGCAATGGGATGTATTTGATATTTCGCTTCATATTATGACTATCGTATACTGTCACATAAATAACTAGGCTAAGGATAAAAAAAAACTACCGACAAAATAGGGGAGCTTGGATTATATAATAATAGGCTAGAGCATGTTTACATTACTACATGTACAGTTATGTTTATCTCTACGCATTCGTTTTTTCAGTCATAGAAAGTAGGAATAGCTAATTTGGAACTAGTGCAAATATGTTCACGTCTGGCTTGGATTCTTGTACTAATTTTAATTATTATAATCCTACCGTATGACATTATGCAACACGTAATTAGTAGGCATCTATTATATTGTTCTATTATAATATCAAATAAAAAACAGTAAAACACACTAAAGGAATGCCATTACGAGACCCAGAAGAAATATGCACGAACTCTTAAACTCTTCGCCATTTAATACTTTGCGAGTCAACTTTTGACATGAAATATACTCAATAGAGCGCAATTTTATTAGCTTTCCTGATATATTTTTGTTTTCTGAAATGAATTAGAACCATGCATAAATTAGCGTTAAATAAATAAATAAAATCCATAATCGGGAAATTTTCCCGCTTGATGAGGTTATTATTTAGTTAACGCTAATATGCATTGCTGCCTATGCATTTATCAGAAAACGAAATAAAGACAGTAAATAAATAACAGTCATCAATCGGGAAAAGTACCCGATGATGATTTTATTATTTTTAACGATAATTTATGCATGGCTCTTACATTCATTTATCAGAAAACGAAATATATCAATGGAAGCTAAAAACAAATGAGCCTTCTATTGCTATATTTCATGGAAAAGTGTGACCCCCCCCCCGTCACAAGTTTTAAATGTCGAAGAGTTAAGGATTCGGATATTTCTTTGAGGTCTCGTAATGGCATCATTAGTGTTTTACAGTTTGTTATTTGATAATATTCTAAACAAACATACGAGATTACAGTATATCAATCTATTACTGAAACACCATATTCTATATGATAGTCATGCAGCAGGTGAATGGGCCAGCACGCTGGTTAACTCCTGCCGCACGGCGGAGAGGTAGATTTCACGCGCACACAGGGAACCCTGAGGCAGGGCGTAGTAGACATTTGGGGGACCGGGGGGCTTACTTCCTAGAGGGCACCTCTAAAGTCTGAAGGTGGTTAGGGGGGGGGCGAGCGAAGAGAAGCCCCAACCAGCTGGGGAGGTTCGGAAAATGAAATGTTTTGTGAAAAATGAATATATTTTGGTGCCTTTCGACACTTTAGTGTGGTATTGTCAGTATTCACCGTTAGGATTTTTGTGCTACAAATGTGATTTTTGCCAGTTCTGCTTATATAGGTAGCAGATTAACAGAAAAAGATGGGGTCCAATTAGTCTAGACCCCTCACCCCTTTCGGGGGGGCATTCCTCTTTTGGCACCCCAGGATGGTCTCTGGTAACACTAAGCAAACTAATTTAAACATGTTCTTTGTTACAGACACGTGAACTACTGATTCGTATATAAATTGATGATGCTGATGTCAGTCTGATATCTAAATTCTCTATCACGTCAGATTTGGTATAACCGAAACCTCTATTTTCGTTGCTTTTCACCCGCTTCTTTTATTACGAAAGCCGTCTAAGCTTACTTTTCCATGCCACGTTTATGCTAGGCATACTTAAATAATGTCTAACAGGGTTGTCTTCCTCCTTTATTCTGGCTTAAGGACAGACAGTGGAGTTCCACTGGCGGAGTTATCCCCACCCGCGACCAAACATCCACCAAAGCGCGTAGTATTAGAGATTACGTCCGAGTGCGATATGTCCAAAATCGGACGTAAAATCAATCAGTTATTCATCAATGTCCATATTGAAATGTCCTCCCGAAAAGGCGTTTGCGCAATCACTGCCATAGCATTTACAGGAAGAGTTACCAGGGAGACCATTCTTCAAGCAGCTACACCATTCCCTTGCATCCTACTTGGCAAGCCACATGTTGACGAGTTCAACTACAGCTTGTGGGGCAGGCCAGGGCCAAGGACTGTCAGTGGAACATACACGCCTTTCTCAATTTCCATCCATTTTTGCAATTGCAAGGAAAGGTTGGACAATTTCAGGGTATGACTCTGTCCGCATTGTCATGTTAGTTTGCACGCATGATATAGGGGAAGCAATGCAGCACGAGTGGTGGAAGCATTTCCCCTTCCAAGTCTTTGACCGAAACAGCTTCCCACCTGAGTGATGGCTAGGGTTGCTGCCGCACAGTTTGAAAACTGTAGACAGACACCAAAAAGTCTCAAACGCTTACGTGCGTGGAAAGCTCGTCATTGACCAACTCGGCAGGAATAGAAATGCACCCTAATGCTTTGAAGCAGTCAATGCGAGGAGTCATCATCATCAAGCTTTAGGTATGCAATCTACCATGATTTCTTTGAAATCTATGAATCTGCCTCCCAATCATGCACCTGAGAGTTTGAGTCCAAGCAAGTTCCTGACATGTGCGAGGCCAATAACCTGCACTCTTTCAAAGATGTCTATTCCCGTTTCTCTTTCCTTTGCCTGTATGAAACTGCAAGGATATAGTAGATGCTATCTGGATGGAGGGCGATAGATCAGAAGGAGCAGGAGTACGTCAGTGTGCGGGCGACATACGCAGATCTTTCTGCAGCAACCACAGCGCTGTAGAGGCAAGTACTTGTTGGAATCAAGTGTCAGCCTCTTCATGTGTATGAGCATACTCAAAACCTAGTCCCTTGATATGATCATCGTACACGACAACGAGCACGAATGAATCTTTGCTTGCGGACAATAGTCAAGCAGTGCCTTGGCCAAACAAGCATGTGAGCTTCGCCTTTGTTTTTGCATGCTGAATGTAACTCCTTATGGAACATGGTGAGATCATTTCGGGATTGACTTTCGTAATCAATGGATTGTGGTTGATCGCTTCTGCCGGGTCTTGGTTTTCAACGACAGATCCAAGTATCGATCAAACACAACACGCCTTCTCATGCCTTGTCACATGTCTCTATGCGTTTTGTTGAATGCATCGAAGGTGTGAAATCTTCAGCATATTTGGGTAATTGTCATACTCTGAAGTTACAACCCATTGCACCAATGATGAGAACTTTAACTGGAGGATATTACTGCCTATGTCTGGTACGGAGGAACATCAAGGGATTCAAACCGTGGCATCTTCAACTGCATGCATCAGACTGGCTCTTGTCAGTGGGATGTACAAAGATCTAATCAACAGCACACAGAGAGCGGGGGCACTGTTGACATCTGTACTTGCCAAATTATTTCCTCGAATTTGACACATAGACCTGTCGGCCTCCCTGAACAATGAGAAATCTGCCCAGTAAATTACGATCCTCACTGCAATTGATGACTTTATCTCCAATGCGTTAACTTTTGATTTCATCCATCCAACTTGAGAATGCCTTCAACTTGCAGCTTCCTTCATCTTGTCCAAACCCGACGAGATTTGATGTGGTAGTCAGACGTCACAAAACGAACTCCTCGGAATCGCTCTGACCTTTTCTGCATAATGCAGATATCATGCTTTGCTACCTGCGCACAAGAGCTGATGAAACTAACTTTCAATGGTGTCTCTCAATCTGAAAGGGGTTGTCTGCGCAGTGCAACTCTATTGATTGACGGATCTTTATCGCATTCTCTCTTGACCTCATTGCAAATCTGTCAGACAAGCTGGTAATGCTCCGTGCGTCTCGGATGACTGGAAACTGTTGGAGACAGCTCTCAAGATAATCGTCAACGTACGGGCAAGGCAAAGGTGATAGTGGTGCCGAGTCCATTGAGAGCAGCTTCATCTCTGCTGAGTCCTACCATACCACCGTGTCCCTTTAGTTCTTGATTTCCTGTTCGAGTGCCACTGATCGTGGCGAGATTCGTGAAGGGTTATCTCTGATTTGCACAAAAAGTCACCGGACCATCAATGCATTCCAATGTTTCAGGCTCATTATCTTCCAGCGCATTCATTTGTGCAAGATGGACAGGCATCAGTCGAGCGTAATGTAGAAGATCCCGTGCGAAGAAATACTTGATCAGGTTCTCAAGGAAGCAAGATAACTTCTGCCAGTCCCCTGAGCGGCCAAGAGCTACGAAACGAAGAAGCGCTTTCCACCTTGATCGAGGTATGCGCAAGGAATTCTGAAAACCTCCCAATGTTTTCTCTCCTCCAGTGGGCTTCACATTTCCAGCGTACCAGATCTGACATATGCATAGTCTTCAGTCATATCGGGGTTACGGTGAATGAAGTGTCCTGAAAACATCGCACCGGACACTAACGGGCCTTTTGAAAGAGTGGATAAATGATATCAAACCGCATCATCATAATTGCTAGACTGATTGTGATGTGGTTATCGATGCCTCTTTGTATGCTTTGCCACTGAATATCCACGAAGGGCTGCTGATTGTGTATGCACACTCTTCAAGGCACATATAATTCATAGGCCTACTGCATCTATCTTTTTCCCAGAGAGCATGTAATACAAGCAGCAAATGCAATTGAGCTCTGCCGTTCAGGAGCAATTGGCTGTCCCCAACTGACTGCGAATTTTCAAAGCACGTGAATATAGGTGTCCAAGGTCCAGTGTTATCAAAGTTTTCTCTGATGACCAAGACATGCAGAGATTCCTGGGCTAACGAAGAAAGTGTAAGAGTCCCATAGTCAGTGGTTGTGGCTGAATTAATGGAGCGATACCTCTACATTCGTGCGTGTTGGGCTGTACGATGACTGGGATAACAGCAGAGATTGGTAGCAGCCAAGTGGCATCACATCTTTCTGGAACCAATTTCCTGGTTGGTTTGCTGGTTCCTCTGACTTGCTAGTATAGCGTTCGACTGGAGTGCTCTCATGGGGGCACTCTCCTGATTCCTTTGCATGTCACTGTCCTGTGTTGTTTCCTTCGCTGACTCAGTTTCAGTGAAATCCCCAATCATATCGTGCCATCATCAGTTCCAAGAGTTTGCAAGTGCCCAGGTTGTGAGTGAGTCTTTGCTCAGAATATTTTCCTCTTTCCCATTTCATAGACCGATAATCTCAATTTGGATGGTGGTTTTGATGACTGGTTCTTAGAACCATGGTCTCACGTCAAAGGCCAGAGGCTTTTGGGAGAGAAGACTTTTTGGTATTTCAAGTGGTCGGTTCGATGAACTCTCCATCTTTATCTTGCTGGAACATGACAACTCCCTGTGCCATGAGAAGCGTCCGTGCCCGTCGGTAGTGTCTTCCATGAGCGTCAATATTATGATCGCAAAACCATGTGTTCAGGCCTTTCTTGACAGTTTGGGAGGACAAAATCCACCAGCCATCCTCACCGCTGGAGAACATCTGCTCAAACTCGTTTCTCTAAGTCAATGATGTGAGGTAGTCACTTCCAATATACACAGCTGAAGAGGTTTCAACAAGATTCTTGTCACGAACTCTAGAATGAACAGCAAGGGGAAGACCGATTGACAGAGGGTCTGGGAATGTTTGTCGGAAGGCACTGTCTCTTTTGTCTGATGTTTCACCTGGCGATCAGTCCGAAGTATTTCGGACAAGGAAATGGCATGAAAACGTCGACAGAGTTTTGTCACCTCATGAGTCTCGTATCCGGAACTTTTGACAAACATCGGTACCAAAGAGGAGGTGACTCATGAAGAACTGGAGTAAAGACGATTTTCAAAATTACCTGAAAGCTGCCTGTAAACGACCAACTCGTGTTTGCAGATCTCTTCTAGCCAGAGGTGGCACACATCTTCAGGTGACCAACTATCTCATCATCATCATCATTGCAGGACCTGTAATCCATGGCCATCGTGACTGCAGTGGAGAGGCACAAGACGGTCAGGGTCATTCCGTCTTAGTGAGTGAAAAACTTCACTCTGGAAGCCGCTCGATGAGAGTCTTTTGAGGTATTTCCGATAGTTCTCACTTCATTTACATCCACCACGTATCTTTCAAAATTGACAAGTAGCATCATTACTAAGCCATGCTCAGTGTAACATCCTCGTCACTCAAGGTGTTTTGAATAGCGAGGACCAATTGTGCATCACATACTGAGCGAATGAAGTGCACATACGTGATCTGTCCTCGTTTGATATTCGGGTGCAGAGCGCAAACATGTCGAGATAGTGCTTTTCAGAGCGATGCGTTTCGCCCGAGTTCTTCAAGGTCCGCTACGAAACTATAACTGGTCATCGGGGTTTTCTGCTTGTTTTTAATCTGTAGGAGTGTTGTACCCATTTGAGTCAGTAAGAAACACGGTGCAGTGCCTCTGAGTCATCGTGGTTGGACAGAAGGCACAGTTGGAAAATAGACACACTGTGTTCTTGGGAATAGTCTTGACCGCTTTGGACCGGAACAGATCCCCACATCACTTGAAGGTCCGCCCCGGTCCTCGTGGAGCGCAGACAGGTGAATCGGTTCGGATCTCTTCCTAGACGTTCAATCTTGTTCTTGTTGACGATAGGTTTCCGACATTCCTATGGACTACCGAACGTACTTGCGTTCTCCTTCATTTAAACCTGACAAGTAATTTAGTAGTCTATGATGCACTTTCAGTATCACCAAGAGACACTCTCTCTGACAGTGTGTAAAATTTATCTGATCATGACGATTGTTCACCAACGCTTCTTTGATGTGGACACCTTCTTTACAGATCCCGCAAACTCGCTCCTCCTCGACATGATTGGCGATGACTACACGATCTCAGTTCACAGGGTATATCTGACTGCGCTCAAAACTGCTTCTTCAACATGCCTGAAAAGAAAAAATGGAGTTCGACCATATACTCTATGAACGGAATGAAATCTGAACCGGAAGAATGCTATAAGGACACTTCTGGTGTGCTTTTTGAGTGCTATAAATCGACTCGGCATACCTGAAAACCTACAAAAGGATACTCAAATATGAATGAAAAAATCGGTCAATTATTAGGCGGAGATAGGTGCATGGTCAGGTGCCGGGGGGCGCCCAAAAGGGAAGTGATCCCCCAAAAGGGGGGTAAGGGGTCTGCAATTGGGGACCCATCTTTTTCTGTTAATCTGATACCTATAGAAGTCAGACTGCCAAAAAAATCAATTTTAGCACAAAAAAAACAAAAAAAAATCATACGGGAGCCATTTTCTAAATTACATCGCACTACTTAGAGACTTCTTTCAATGCTCATTAACCCTTTTTTAAAAAGCCTATGATGGTACTCAAAAAAGGATTACAGATCAAAGTAAACACAAACCCCAAGGAGTTAAGCCTAGGTTGTAGGAGGATCACATGAGTTTTGTTTGATGGGGAGTATTTGGGGGCCCACTATCTTGGGTCCGGGGGGCGATTTAAACAGCCCCCATAGCCCCAACCCCTTAGATACTCCACTGCCCGGAGTGAGAAGAGGATCTTGTTGTAGAAGTCTTGGTGTCCGCATGTGGACAGGATGCCGACGAGCAAAATGTGACCGTCGGCATTGGCCGCCAATATTCATCAGGTTTAATCTTGTTACTGTGGCGGCATGCCGTCAATCACGGGTCAGTGCCGAACACATGCTTCAAGGTATCGTAATTTACCATTAGTATTTTTTGTATGCTGTGTAACTACGTATATTTAGACCCATCAGACCAAGAAAGGCAGATGAATTACAGAATATGTGATCAACAATTAAATGGGAGTAAATGGTCTCGACGAAATTGCAGCGAGTTGAAGACAAGAAAGTGAGAAAAAATGTTTATACACTATTTCTTTTTGCTATATTTTTTAGAATACACAAAAAGGTTTTCGTATATTTTCTGCTTATGAGATGCAGAAATGTGTCATGAAGACGGATAGGGGGTCAGGTTTCTAACTGTGGTTATTTCATAATAGTGTAGCAGAATGTGAATATTCGACGAATTGTGCGGTTTGATGATAAAAAGCAATGGCATTTGGACACAGTTAGGTACATACCCTTAAGAATATTTTTGGATATAGGCGACACGCATATTATGTTCCCATGGTGAGCTTGGCGGGCCATTTTACAAAAGGGCGGCCCACATTTTAACTATTTTCGCCCATAAGTTGACACTATCAAGTATGGTTCGGGCCACAACACATTCTAGTGGATCTATGTAAATCAGTGTATTGACATGTTATGTATAGGCCTCACATGGACCTGAACACATTATGTATGGTGGCCGTAACAGGGACGCAAATAAATTTATTTCTTCCTTGTCAGGCTTATCATATCTGACAGTATCTGTCTTGCTACATATGTATAGAGCTGAGACAGTGTGCATATCTTAAGACAGACTGTATGTTATCATGAGAAACCAGCGCCTGTCCCCTGCCCGTCACAGATGGGCAAAATAGATGACTGGGCAAAAAGGTCTGACCTCGTAGCATGCTTAGAAGATATGATCCATCCACAGAGAATGTTGCCAGTCCTCACATGAATGTCATCATCTTGATGGAGAGCTATCACCAACATGCTGGCACCTCGGTGGTGCGGAAGACCTTCTCTGACTATGCAACACAAGGTGGTCTTGTCTTACATCACATCTCAGCTACAGCCATGCAAATCGAGGGATGTCTGTCTGGGATGAATACTGCCAGACAGTTGAGGCCGACACTTCGAACAAAACGAGAGGTAGATGCATACGGAGACGAGTCGAGCATCCTAGTTTCATACCAGAAACTGGCGGCCTTCATATGATCGACGAGAGCAAGGTGGAGCTGTCCTCCTTGCCTAGCGACGAGACTAGCTGCTCAAGAGACAGAAGAAACAAGTCATCAGCACTCTCCACAAAGGACGCTGGTCTCGTACGCTGCCGGATACTTGATCACTTGATAGTTTATTGGCTTGTGTAATACAATAGTGTTCATAATAATCATTACAGTAATATAAGCACGCGCCATTAAGCCGAAAGCTCTTTTATGAACCTCATGCCATGACAATATCGTTGTCTTTCGTGGACTAAGTGGAACTATGATATACATTTGACATACTCTCAATAATTTCAAGTAAGAGAGTTGATCGATAAAACAATAACCGTAACTCGGGAGTAGAAAATAATAATAATAAAATAAAAAACGGTAATAATGGGAATAAGAAAATATATAAACATTTTTTCATCCCCATTCTTTCCCCAGTTATATAGATATATATATATTAATAATATAGATATATATATATATATATATATATATCTAATATATATATAACCATACTATATATTATATATATATATAAAATATAAAATATAAAATGCATACACACATACACTGTACACAGATATACTTATACATATATACACATACACATACACACATGTACTACACGTGTATATACATACATATAGTAAAAATAGTAATAAGAATCAATAACGATGATAAATAGTGATAATAATCAAAATAAAGATGATAGCAATAATGGTAAAAAAATGACAATAATGATAATAATGATGATAATAATAATAGTGATAAAAATGATATCGATAATAACAATGATGAAAAAAAAAAAATATATAATAATAATAATGATAATAATAGTCATAATAGTGACAATAATATCAATACTTAATATCAAAGTAATAATGATAAATAATTAATTATAATAATGATAATGATAATTAATAGTAATAAAGATACCGATTGAAGTAATCTTGATAGTTTCAATAACAACAACAGTAATTATATGATTGTTAAAAAAACTCGATAATATAAATCATGAATAGATCAGAAGTTAATGCAATACTAATAACCATTTCCAAAACAGTTCCCTGTACCAAATATATATACAAGAAATCAATTCATACGCATACACACATACACAGATATACTTACACATATATACACAAACACATATACACATACACATACACACATGTACACGTGTATATACATACACATACATACACATACATATTACTCACATACCTACCTACCTATTATACCTACATCAATACGTAACCCACACATCTTGAAGTACACAAAAGTACATTCATTATATATTTCCGTTTGAGTTCTATTTCTTGAATATTTCTGTCTTCACCTTGTATCTAAATGAGTTAAGTGACACGGTATTCTTGACATCCTCCTGCAGTTGGCTCCATACCTTTGCTCCCCGAAAAGTGACACTTTGTTGTGTGTGTGATGTCCTACAAAGTGGGAGTCTTAGGTTATTATTTCGTCGGGTGTCAATATAACAAGACCCAGAGACATCACGGGTCTTGCTCCATGTACACATGAAGAAGCAGATACCAGGATGCTGCTCCACGTGGAAGATGCTGTCAAGCAACACCAAAGTGTCGATCCGCACAGTTGACACGGATGTCGTAGTCCTTGTGGTGGCAGCAGCCGAACGCCTCAACATAGATGAGCTGTGGGTTGCCTTCGGTACCGGTGTCGTGTGGGCAAGTGTCTGTTTGTGAGGTGCAGTCTGTTTACTAACAAAGGCAAAGAAAACGGGCGTTGAGGGGAATACGTAAAGCGTTTTCTGCGGGGGATTTCGCTTGCAAGCGAAAAAAATTCGCTTGCAAGCGGTCACTTTCCTCTTGCTGTTCAAAGCAGAAAACGTTTCCGTCGCTTGCTCCTGAGATCGCAGGGCGGCGGCTGAGATGTAAACAAAACATGGTGGCGGACCAATGTTTCTCGAGTGATTTTATGCTGGATCAGTTCTCTGATTCTTCTGATTCAGAGGATTCTTCCAGCTCCTCAGAAAACGAAGGCGAGCAAGTATCATCATCATGTCTTCTGCTAAGTGTATGGCCGACGGAGGCTGTTCACCGTGTTGTGTGTGTAAAGACTGTTTGAATGCATATATAGGAATATGTAAAGATGTGCCGGTTATTTTATCCTTAATTACACGCCGCAACCTCACTTACCTGATTCAAGATTATAGAATAAGATATTAAAATAAGAAGGAGTGATTGATTTTAACTAAAGTACACTACTGTCACATTTTATTGAAGCACAAACCACCGCCACGTCAGCCGAACGCGACAGTGCCCAAACAAACATTTCGCTTGCTGCCGCAACAAATTCTTGCCGGTCGGGCAATCATCTTCCCTGGATGATTGAACAGCAAGCGAAATTTGAGCAATCGAAAAATTTTCGATTGCAAGAGAGATTTCACTTGCTCCCCCGCAGAAAACACCTTTACTAATATTGACTTGATCAACAAAGGCATGTCCAGGCGTCCTACGACAACAAACCCGTCTTTATTTATCAACAAAAGGGGGTGGGGGGGAGGCACGAAGTGCAACACTCGCCGACGTCGGCGCGAATTCCTATCGGCGACAGTTATAGGTATGGTTTTGAGCATATATGATATATGAGGCATTCAATTTCGTACATAAATATCCTCTGAGCAGGAGATGGGGCCTTAACCACTTGAATGCCTCATATACTATGCCTCACTTGGCCTCATATATCATATATGCTCAAAACCATACCTATAACTGTCGCCGATAGGAATTCGCGCCGACGTCGGCGAGTGTTGCACTTCGTGCCTCCCCCCCACCCCCTTTTGTTGATAAATAAAGACGGGTTTGTTGTCGTAGGACGCCTGGACATGCCTTTGTTGATCAAGTCAATATTAGTAAGTATTCCCATCAACACCCGTTTTCTTTGCCTTTGTTAGTAAACAGACTGCACCTCACAAACAGACACTTGCCCACACGACACCGGGAAGAGCCTTAGGTTCTTAGCAGCTCACGAGATTGCCCAGGCATTGGGGCCTGACAAGTGTCGAGGATTACCCTCATTTCATGCCTTCACTGGGTGTGATACCGTGTCAATCTTTGGAGGCAGGAGCAAAAAGACTGCATGGGAGACGTGGAAGGCCTGTGATGAGTTCACTGCGACCTTATGTGCCTTGGGCGCTACACCAAACCCCTCAATCGTAGATGACAGTCTGGACACCTTGGAGCGTTTCGTCGTTCTCCTGTATGATCGCACTAGCAGCCACGAGCATGTCAACGATGCACGTAAGCAGCTCTTCACCCAGAAGCGTCGAGCAATAGATGCTCTCCCGCCAACTCGAGAAGCCCTCAGACAGCACATCAGGAGAACTGCCTACCAAGCTGGCTATTGTTGGGGCCAGACAGGGGCGCCCACAGAGATATCTGTAGTGGACGCACATATTATATAGGACCCACTGTTGATGGGTGTCGGTGGCGAGCGAAGCGAGCCTACTCAGCTGGGGGTCCAGGGGGGCGCTGTAAGCCCCCCCATATTTTTTTTGCAGTTTTGATCAATTTTAGGTGCATTTTGGGGCCTCATAGGGGCCTCATAGGGCCTTATAAGGGGCCTCATAAGGGCCACTAGGGGGCCCTTATAGGGGCCCACACATGTCTGGAGGCTTACAGTGGAAGGCACGTGCGTCCAGTGCGTCCGCCTGTGGGCGCCCCTGGGGCCAGATGATGGTTGCTGCAGCAGAGCTCCCATCCCCTAGCGAATGGGGGTGGGTGAAGAGTGACACTGGCTGGGACGTCTGCTGGACAACCCTCCCGGAGGCAACGCAAGTATGCCGGCAACTTCTCAGATGCGGCTGCAAGAAGGGATGCAGAGGACAATGCAAGTGTTTGAAGGCTGTATTCCAGTGCACGGCACTATGCCGCTGCGGCGGACAGTGTGCTCGGGAGTAGAACTTGCAGTATCATGGACGGCTTAGAGAACACAACCATAACCCCTTTGTATAGGTCAAATGGGGATTGCAGGCCCCATCTACTACCATGATTACTACCAAGGAGAATATTTGGTTACCTTATAAGATCCAACACCATCACGTACATGTGTACACGGGTGGTTGGCATTAATGTACGTTTGATCCTCGGGTTGCTCACCTATATCGCCTTTGTCTGCATGGCGGATTGTTATATTTCAATATGATGTAGACATGGACCCACTGACAATGTAAGGCTGAAATATCAATGTAAGATAATATATAAGGGTAAACGCACTTCCACAGTGGCAGTGGAGTTTAATGTTAAAATGCTCATATGCAGATTTCAAAAAAAGGAAAAAACGCATTTTTTGGGGGGGGGGCGTATTTGTGATGTAATAGGCCCCATGAATCGATTATGTAAGGTGTATGACATTGAATTGGCATCCCAGATTATATTTCTAGTGATATTGCATCACTTGCATGCATGTCCACTTTGTCCAGTTCAGAAACGTGCACAACTCCTACAAATGATGTGTTCTGTAATACCAGATCACGGCCATTTTGTACAATGGCCGCCATTTTGGCCCCAGGAGGAATGCGCAATGTCCCTATATCCAAAAATCTTCCTAGTGGTAAGTATTAAATGTGAGCCAAACTATATCTTTTATCATCAAACCCACAATCTTTTCACATATCTGCTGCACTAAATCTCGAGTGAGAGTACGATATGCAAAAAACATGACTCTCACAGTCTCACCAAAGACACTCTACAACAAGATACCTCACTCGCGGTCCCTCCAATGCAACTTCTGTTATCCGCCGACGGTGGTGCCGCCGTGCGGCAGGTGTTGTACCAGCCTGTTGGCCCATTCACTTGCTGCATATGACCAAAGAATATTTACTTCAACTCTTCGCCATTTAAAACTTTGCGAGTCAACATTTACCATTAAACATATTAATAGAAGCGCAATTTTATTAGCTTTCCATTGATATATTTCGTTTTCTGATAAATGAATTACAACCATGCATACATTACCGTTAACTAAATAAATAACATCATCAATCGGGTAATTTTCCCGATTGATGATGTTATTTATTCACTTATATATTTTGTTTTCTGATAAATGAGTTAGCACCATGCATAAATTAGCGTTAACTAAATAAATAACATCATCAATCGGGAAAATTACCCGATTGATGATGTTATTTATTTAGTTAACGGTAATGTATGCTTGGTTCTAATTCATTTATCAGAAAACGAAATATATCAATGGAAAGCTAATAAAGTTGCGCTTCTATTGATATGTTTCATGGTAAATGTTGACTCGCAAAGTTTTAAATGGCGAAGAGTTGAAGTGAATAATAAGTTCATGCATATTTCTTCAGTCTCGTAATGGCATTTCTTTAGCGTGTTTTACTGTTTTTTACTTGATAATATTATAGAACAAACATTTACGAAGATAACAGTATATGATATATACTGATAAACCATAGTCTATATGATTTTCATTGATAGTCATATGCAGCAAGTGAATGGGCCAGCAGACTGGTTAACTCCTGCCGCACGGCGGAGGTCGATTTCACGCGCACCACAGGGCACCCCGGAGTGAGGTATCTTGTTGTAGAATGTCTTTGGTCTCACTTTGAAATCAGGAAGCGCACTGAACGCCGAGCAAAACCGTACGTGTGGACACAACTCTGGCAACGGCATTGCTCGTCGGCAAGCACCGACGGGATGCGCCGACGGGTGAGTGGTAGTGTGGACGGGGCTTTTATATCCTTATGTTCTTATGTTAACACCGATCAAAACAAGGGAAATATATGGGAAGCGACAACGGGCAACTGAGTCGTGCCACTGTCGCCCCGTGAGTGAGTAACCGTACGTTGGCCGGTAAAATACACAAAAAACCTTAAAAACACTCTTAACAATCAAATCACAACACTCACCGTTTTGTAGGAAGACAGCTCTGCCACACGAACACACACACTTATACACTCGAAGGACTTGTTTACTCAGCCTCGTTTACGGAGTAAATATCCTCGCCGCAGATAAGTAAAGTAAGTAAGTAAGTAACGTTAGGGGCCCCGCCTAGCCCCAGTGCCGGGGGGCGCGTCGCCTAGCCGCTAGGCGACGCGCCCCCCGGCGTATGCCCGCAATAATTGATTGATTGGTGAAAAGGTGTTGTTGCCATTTTAGTGTCATGTATTAAACGTTATATTACCTCTGTAACGAAGCATTTTTTGACAAAATCCTACATATAGGATTCACCTACTTCATAAGGTGAAAAGTTTTCACCTTCATCCATTGCTGAATGTGATTCAAACGACAGCATGAATAATAACGTGGTTATCGCCACTGCCGGATTTATATGTCGCGGGGCCCTGGGCACTGGGGCGAGGCGTTAACGTTACTTACTTACTTTACTTATCTGTGGCGAGGATACTTACGTACTTGACTGGACTGGAATGGACTCAGTAGACAGGTAGTTAGTGCGGAGTCATTAGGGAGCTTTAAAAGGATATTATTTCAGATAAAGCTAGATAATTTCATGGATGGGGATGAAAAGTGGATGCAGGTAGTGTTTTTTAAGTAAGAAACTACCTCGTGTAGGTCTCGCGGCCTCTTGTAGCTACCTTAATTTCTTATGTTCTTATGTTTTTACTTACTTAAACGACTGACCCGATTCAGTGGCGCGTTGTGGCGTCCCGTATTTTTTCCTTGTTTTGATCAGTATGTTTTCACGCGTTTGTGGCGGAGAGACGATAATCCCAAGGTAAACAAACTGATAATCCCCGCCGGCCGCCACTATAGCCGAGCAACCGAGTGGCGCGCAGCCTTTCCACATAAGCCACGGGGCACTTTCGGTGGCAAGGTTTTGTGTTCTGTAATATGTACGAGGTATGTGTACTATAATATGTATGTTTTTTTATATTTATGAGAGACACCCGTTTCCTCCTCTCTCTCTCTCTTTCTCTCTCTCTCTCTCTCTCCCTCCCTCCGCAAGGATCTATGAATATATTTTTGTCACACTCACTCATTGTTCCTCGTCTTTATATTCTCACAGCCACTCTTCATTGCACTGAATTAATCTACCTATAACAATACTTATATACCTTTTTATTTACGCGGCGGTAATAAGAACAACGTAGGAGAGAGACAAATGAACTTCAATTTGGCTCCAGCTTATGACTCTAATCCTCCCAAACATAACTTATAGTAACCTAAAACTTGCTCGAATTAAGACCGAAACCCTCGAAGCACTTATAGCAGTCTTGAATAGTGTGTTGATGTCAATACGGGCAACCATATCATGCCTGGTGCTTATTTATAGCGCTATTTGGTCAATATGTCGACTGTAATGCAGTACCGAAGCATATTTTTCCGTAGTATTATAATTTATAAGCAAGGTTGTTAATAGTATCTGAGAAAGCTTCGAAAAGTATCCGAGCAGTGGTGGATCTTGGTGTGAGACTCCCGGGGCCAATCAGCTGTCGGGGATAAGTCACGTGATGCAGCCAGCCACCCGGAGATTGCGCGCGCCTCTCCCTGCCTACCGCGGCGCGTCCCTGGCTGGCGAGGGAAGGGAGGGAGACGGGACAAACGGGGACATTGGGACGTAATTTAGTTAATTTATACAAAGTGCGGCTCCGTAAACAAGTCCTTCGAGTGTATAAGTGTGTGTGTTCGTGTGGCAGAGCTGTCTTCCTACAAAACGGTGAGTGTTGTGATTTGATTGTTGAGTGTTGTTAAGGTTTTTTGTGTATTTCACCGGCCACCGTACGGTTACTCACTCACGGGGCGACAGTGGCACGACTCAGTTGCCCGTTGCCGCTTCCCATATATTTCCCTTGTTTTGATCGGTGTTAACATAAGAACATAAGGATATAAGGAAGCTACAAGAGGCCGCGAGACCTACACGTGGTCGTTCCTGTGTTGCGTTTGTGGCGGGGAGACGATGATCTCCGCCACTATAGTCGAGCAACCGAGTGGCGCGGTGCCTTTCCACATAAGGCAAGACACAGTTGCTCATTGTGGCGTCCCATACATTAATTTCCCTTGTTTTAATCAGTGTGTTTTTCATTCTCTGTTCAAATTCTCTGTTGTTTACGCTGTTTCATGTATACCACCGGACATTACTAGAGTACCTTTATGTTATGTTATTTATGAGTCTGGCTCAATATGAACAGGTATGAAACACTTTAATTCAGGTCAGTTATACAGCTAGTGAATGGGCCAGCAGACTGGTTAACTCCTGCCGCACGGCGGCGCGTCGATCGCACGCGCACCACAGGGCACCCCAGAGTGAGGTGTATCTTGTTGTAGAGTGTCTTTGGTTACACTAAAGTCGCCACGGTGCACTAATGTCGCCATGCGCCATATATTACGAATTATAACATCACTACTGATTTGTATGTGCCACTGAAGATGGATGATACACAGTAGTTTATATCATGACTGTATAATCTACCTGTTTCAGTGTTGCTTTATGCTTTGTATCTGCAAGTATTAACTTTCAAATTTCACTACTCGTTTTTTTTCTCGCCCGACGAGACAGCAGCTCATCACCTTTCGGGCGGGAGGACATAAACACTAGCTGGCGACCATAGTGTAGCCGTTAACAAGGTCGCCACTCGGGTGATATTTAGGTAATGTGCTCATTTATAGGCATACTATGCCATAGATTAAGACACAAAATGACACGGACTCTCCAGATAGCCCCTTTTAACTTTCCTGAAATCATGGATGTAGAAATATAAGTATTAACGCTACCACACGTCTGTAAATCGAAAAGAAACATTGCCCTGGCGACTTTAGTGTTATCTTTGGTAGGGCCCGGGGCCCCCTATGATCTTACTATAATCACGTAAGCTACCATGCCTACTAATTACGTGTTGCATAATGTCATACAGTAGGATTATGATCATTAAAATTAGTACAAGAATCCAAGCCAGACGTGAACATATTTGCACTAGTTCCAAATTAGCTATTCCTACTTTCTATGACTGAAAAAACGAATGCGTAGAGATAAACATAACTGTACATGTAGTAATGTAAACATGCTCTAGCCTATTATTATATAATCCAAGCTCCCCTATTTTGTCGGTAGTTTTTTTTGTCGTTAGCCTAGTTATTTATGTGACAGTATACAATAGTCATAATATGAAGCGAAATATCAAATGCATCCCATTGCTTAAGGTAGCATTCAAAACTAATTGAGAAATGAAAATTTACCTTCAGAAAGAAGGTGGCCAGTGCACGCTAAACCCAGCCGGCCAGTGTGACGCTCACGTCAGCTGATTCCGCTGAGACGCCGAGCCTGACACATGAGTTTGTGCATTAAAAAATTATTCAATATTTGAAGTTGGAAAAAATGTATTACAAAACTATTTATTTTTCTTAATCTTAGCCCCTATTATAATGAAGTTATGTTTTTATTCAGACAGTCTAAGTGGCACGATGGGGGACGCAAATAATTTTAATTGATTTCTGGTAATTACCAGATGCGCGAGGCCCCTTAAAGCGTGAGGCCCTGCGCACAGGCCCGTTGTGCCCTGCCCTAAATCCGGGCCTGAGTAGTATAGTAGCAAGTCTAGGCAGAGGCTTCTACATAGAGACACTAGTGAAGCTCACCTGAACACGGGCGCCCTGCTGGTTGCCTTGCTTGGCAGGCGCCTCTGTCACCTTAGCGAGAGATTGATGACACAGCGGATTGTTGAGATGTCGTCTATTGTAATGTATACCATTATTCTATGACTAGTGCGAGGTCTAAGAAATATCCTATTATCTTTAGAAAGGAAGGACATAATTATATTAAAGATACATGGAAATGGCCTGCATCAGGGATGCATAATACATTTCATACAATGCTATAAATATATAGTAGGTAACAGTGATTACACTGGGAGTTCTATCCAGACGGCTGAGTGTTTGTGGAGCTATTAAGCTATTATATAGATAGATAGATGATAAAAGTGAGCAAAATATCATATAACGGGTTCTTGATATGATACATGTTTTTCATGGTACATCCTGCAAGAGAATAATAATTATAAAATTGCCAATGCTTCGAGTGTTATTGATAATATTCAA